>JANTCA010019495.1:5679-24300 GCA_024741275.1 Chironex yamaguchii
GTGAGCTCATCTCTAACAAATGCTTCCTTACCAAATCTGTTTAGTAGCCTTGCAATGTTATTTTGTTTGTGTCAATCTCATGGACGATTTAAAATAAAATTGGAGGTATTTGTATCCCGTATTGTCTCCATGAAAGGAATACTAGTATCTCGGAAACCAAGGAATTAAATTTCCTCGCATTTTAGTTACAGAAACACTTTTGTTTGTCCATGAAATCAAACCATCCCCTCTGTAGAGATTAACTAGAAGTTTACACAAAGTGAGTTAAAGTTTCCAATTTATTCTGAACTGGGATCAAGAGAAATAATAGAGATTTCCCGCCATATATTGTTATGGAGGAGAAACAATCCATTTCCATGTATATAAGACTTATTTACAAATATAACGGGAATAATTGTAACAAGAATAATAAACTAATAAGTAAATCACAGGCCTGTAAAGTGCAATAAAGTTAGCTTTTGCCATAAATCTAAACTATGTACTAAAGCATGATGTAAGTGGTGAATATATTCATTGTTTCAAATTCATGGTTACTGCTAACAATTTCATAGCCTATAGCTAGTACTCTCGTTAAGCCATTGAGGTGCAAAGATTTCCCAAATTTCTGTGCTCCTCATCTACCAACCTAGCAATAAACATAGCGCTTACGCTTAGATATGTAAAAAATATTTGGGAATGAACCCCATATTACTTGTTTCAATCTTTGTAAATAAGAAGGAACAGTAATCAACTCACCTCATCTAGCCAATCGATCTGTAAACTTACTAACTAACAGCACTTGTATTGCTTTCGTAATATAAGTCGTAGTTTGATGTAACATCGACCCTAACTGTTTCTTAACAGTTGGAACATAACTGACTTATTGTGACCGATTTCTGACCAATACAAAAAGAATTCTAAAGGAGTCACCTCCACAATCGATGACGTCAAGGCCGACTTTTGTTAGTCATTTAGGTAGAGATAGAAAGGTAACGAATGACGGAATAGCATATCAGATAGTAGTCGACCATTGAAACACAAAATTTTTCTTTGAAGGTTCTCTTTGACTTCAATAGTGAAAATATGTCATTGGCCACTAACTTCTCTACATGAACAAAGCAAACACATTTCAATGTGGTTATGAGAGACATAGAAATAAGAGAAAATGCGGTTCAAAGAATCGTTGACGCTTGCAAAGATATTAAATGTATGTGTCTGTGGTATAATTATATTTATGACAGCATTCGGCTACGCAGGAATATCCAAGGGGTGTATACAGACAGTCTTAACAATTGAAACATAGTAAGATGATGTATCATGTGTGAATTTTTTAGTTATGTGAATGGAATAGGAATGTTATTTGAACAATGTTTACTACCTGTTTGAAGCAAAAATTCGTCAGTTACATAATATCTCCTTACGTACACGATCATTAATTTTTGGAGTACATTTGTAGTCCCTAGAGACATCATCCTTTTTGCACTGAAAGGGGTACTCCATTGGAGAATTCTGACAAATGTTAAGGAGACTTCAACAACCTGATTTGACTTTCGTTTAGTTTGACAAATGGCCTCTGTCCTGTCATCGAGCTTCCAGTATAATGTGCTGTATACTTTCTTTTAATGGCAAAACTAATATGTGTATCCTTACTTGCACCTGAACAAGTAAATATTTTTCTGGCAGAAAAACTAGAGACTCTGGATGGAGATTATCAATAAAGCATTTGAGGGGGACCAGACTCCGTGAAAGCGACCACATTTTAAATTTACAATTTGCATGAGTTTATGTCACCAAATTATCTCAAGAACACTAATTCTAATAAAACAAATAATTAATTCCAGTCCCCTTTAGGCAACAGAGTATATATTTGCAGTACTGATGTCAGATTTTTACTTGTCAACACTTTAAACAAGTGTGGGCCCGTTCTTATGTCTTACGAAGTAGTCTCCTACCAACGTTGATTAGGGGACACATCTCAGCCACTTGGCATCTAGGAGGCAGTGGTGAGGTTCATTGGCATTATAGTAAAAGCATTCAGCTAAAGGTAACATATAACTGATCATCAGTATACATCGATCAGTGCTTAATGTTACATCCCCTTCCAGTTGACAAGTATTGAAAATTCTTGACATCAAAGTTTAAACAGCTTCGCTAACAAACATCAAAAATCGCTATTAATGGGACCCGCCCTTATTTTGATTTGGCATGTTCTATACATAATTTGGTGAAGAATAAACAAAAAATATATAATGAACGTTGCTAGCATCTGGTGCCAAAGTGTTAGGGGGGAGAGGGAGTAACCTAAAATCAGAAAAGTCAACACCGAGTGACATTTTAATAACCAATATGCTACCTCTGCATGCAGGCTCCATAATCTACGGACCGAGGTATATAACAGTGATGCCTCGTGATCTCAGCCTCTAACGCATGCAGATATTTGACTTCATACCATTCGTACCGAGGAACAGCGTCTTCACAGCCGCCTCGGATGAGCGTTTGCTCAAAAAGCGGAAGCTAAATGGTTGACCACTATCTGAGGGCGTGTTTTGTGTCTCAAAATTTTCTAAAATATCATATTAATTTGTACTCTACTGAAAGGGTCATAAGTCATAAGCCACCCATCACACACTGAAATCATCATTTGCAGCTCGTAGATATTGGCTTACGATAAATTGATAATGTCACTTAAACATGAACCTTTGGGCCTCCTAGATGCAGAATATAGCGTCTGACGATGAAAAGATCTTGTGGTCGCACGCTTGCTACAAACTGAGACCTTGTTTCCTTTCATTGTGCTACACGGCAGAAAAAGAAATTTGAAGCTAGTTTCCATGAACAGGCAATCGATTGCAGCTCGTTACTCACTTCCAAAAGAATTTACTGCATTGAATAACTAGTGCGTATTTATTAACCTAGAAATTAAGCGAGAAAATTTAAAGTAACATGCTGTTTGTTATAGATACGTGACTTAACATAATCTACTTGCATCCACACGATTAAAGCAACACATTAGTGTGCCTATTTTTTCTTTCAAATACATACGTCATAAATTGTCTATTGATCATCTTGATAGGTCATTGCCAATGATCATGCAATAACGTGTATTTTAGATTTGCATGAATACACAATACATCAACGAAAGTCACAAAAAGTTTACCTCAAGTTTTGGTTTATGTTGATCCCCTTTGACGCACTACAGATGGCTTTTATCGAGGAGTCTGCATGGTCACTAGTTTAGTTACTACTGGTACCTCTTATCTCCAAAATAGGTAAAGATTACCACATTGCTTGTAGTAAATGAATTTAGACGTCTGGATAGTTCTGTGGCTTATTAGCACGCAATGACGTCCTCACAAGGCAATAAGATGATTCCACCTCCCAGTTATAATAAAGATGTTCCATGATATTTGTACAAAATGCAATACCATTGGTGAGAATTTGTAGAACCTTTATAGAACTTGGTCATGACAAATTACATCCAAAGTAACGTGCCCTCCACATTTCTCGTGTCGCATATGTTTCTTATAGAGGGGAGAGCAGGCTACTCATTCTATTCAGAGACTATCTAAGTATATGTCTAATTAGGGTGAAAAATGTGTCTGATCAGGACGAAAATGGCACACTTGTTATAAAGACATATAACAATATAAATACACGACGGATGACGACGTTGCTTTCTTTGGTGGAGAATGTCACCAATATTTGATGCATGTGTCCTTAAATGATTAATAGGAGGCATACACGGCATCTACCAAAATTGACATGTAAAACATTATAGAGTAACAAAAGCAGGATTATTGCAGTAGAACTCCCTAATTCTTCCTATTGTTGGGTTCGATTAATTTATTACGGGTAACATCTACAATCCCGTCCCTCTCCAATCAATTCTGACATCTACTGCATTTCGTCATTAGCTGTATTCTGCCGACAATAAGAGCCAAAAAGTAAAATAAATTTGTATCTTTACGCCCTTTTAAAGAAAATACGATGCATCCGCAGATTGTCTTCGAAGGATCGGTAAAATTACAAATTTATTTTACTTTATAGTTATATTCTAGTCCCACGGCACTACAATTTTGCGAATCAAACTAAGAGTCATGCGCATCTGTATCTTTTATTAACGAAGCTTTTTATCCATCTTACATCATCTCAGATTAATGCTTTCGATAAGACTACACGTTTGTCAATACACTAGCAGACTAAACGTGGAAGAGAAGAAATAGTCGCTAACACACTAGACTTAATAGTCAGTGAGGGAGCAATAGATAAGTTATAACCGATAAAATATAGCAACTTGCTGCCAATGTGGACAGTAGGGTAGGATCGATAAACATAAATTTTGTCGAAAACTGTCCCCACGTTCATAACGTAAAGTCGAACAGATTGATAAAACGGCGATAGTTATCCTGGAAACGAAACATAGCAAGTAAATTTATGTATTGCCCAGGGAGTTAAAAGATCTGTTGACTCTGGCTTCTTTTAAAAGCAGTTTAGTTATTCAACGGTTGTTATTTTCTTTCTTAGATAGAGCAGTACAATGAAGAGAGGATAAACATTCAAAACAATACATAGCCGTGTTGATTGCTGTCCCATCTTATTGTTCCATCATGCACGCATACTGTGATACTAAATAATACTCAGAAGTTATAAAGCTTTTGTAAGTTAAATAGTTAACCTGGACACTTAACTGCATTGCATGCAGGAGTGTAATACGACATCTATTTAAAATTCTCTTGATAACTTTAGCTTGTCAACTGGCATTAATTTATTTTAAAATAGAACAAAATTGGTTACTTTTACTGTACCTTTGGGAATAGAATTAATGTAGACTTAGCAAAGCTTTGAAAAGATTAACGCAGGCTGATTACAGATACACTTAGTCAAGCGAAATTATAGGGCTCTTTATATGCTCAGTGATTGACAGATTGCAAAGCAAAAAAAGTTAAAAATGGGTAACTTACAAATAGCATTACTTGTACTGTCAAGATCAACATGATGTCTGTCAACCTGCTAAGACAACTAGTCAGACCATCCAAAAATTGAATGGGCAAACTCAAAATCATTAAAAGCTAGCAAGGTTACAGCATCATAACAAACAAACACCTGGAACTCACAAAATTGGTTCTCTAAATCAAAATTCGCACGATTTTCTTTCATCGTTAATGTTCCGAAGTAAAATGTTTCATATCTCAAGTTAGTCATTCTGATCTTCCATTAAAAAATTTATGACAAATAAGTGATTGATCACCTTTGGGAAATCTAGGTTGCTATAAAAATCCTGCTATAGACAGACTGACACTTGCGGATATGCGAACTTGCGGAGTAAAGAGAAGTTCGCGTGGAAAAATTGTCAGACGATAAACGACACTAACTGCTCGAAAAAACACTTCAGATACGTTCAACATCAATGCGAAATACAAAGAAGATGCTGACGAGAATGGTCATGCTAATGACGAAGTTTGCCACTCTGCTATGAAATGACGAATCACATCACGTAGAAGGAGATGAAAAGCAGACAGATGGCTCTATGTCAAATTTGAAGAAGAGCTGCTATGAGTAAGTGTGCTTCGAAGTGAACACCTTTGGTTTAAGATTATCTTGCACACGGTTAAGATAGAAACCTACAACCATTCTACCCTATTTTATTGTGCATAGTAATTACTTCGCTTACTTAACTGAATGACCAAGAATTTTAAATTTCTGTGGAGCTGTTTAGCTCGGTAGGAAATGTGCCAAGTTTTCAGTTCGATGGAAGTTATCAGTTGAGCATTACTTGACTTGTAAATTGATAATATAATGCTTTTACAATTCGGAACGATCGATTAATGTTGGTGAAAGAGTAATACTCATAATTGCGTCTATGAAGCTCCTTTATGAAACTAGACAAGGAATTGACATCTTTAATGTGTATCTTAATTAGTCTGGGTAAGGCTACTTTTCTTGCGATTCTTCACGAGACTTTAGTGAAACTATGACTATTCACTTGGATATCAAAACAAAAACCCATTCTTGACGCATTTATGTGAATTGCATGGCAATAATTGCAGATTGCTATAATCGTCTTTTCTCGTTCAGTTTGAGTCTAATTTACAAGATCAAGAAGTTGGCATTGAGAGTTGATCGCCAGGCTGACGCGAACTTGGTATGTATTTGTTAAGGATTGTTAACATTTGTTATTTGATGTTTTCAGAGTACTTGCTCTAACACATGTGCTTTTTTCACAGGTATTATTAATTAAAATGAGCAAATTCATTCAAAACAAACTAAATGAAACAAATTAAACCACTAAGTACTAAACTTTAAAATTTCCACTTTAAAGAGAAATGTAATAAGACTCTGTTGTCTTGGTTGTGTAGATTAATGTATTCAAATATGCAGTTCCGAAATGGCATTATCTTCCTCATCGCTTCGTCTCCACAGTGGCATTATTAGCATCGTCACCGCTTCGTCTCCACAATGGCATTAGCATCGTCACCGCTTCGTCTCCACAATGGCATTAGCATCGTCATCGCTTCGTCTCCACAATGGCATTGTCCTCGTCAACGCTTCGTCTCCACTGTAGCATTGTCCTCGTCACCTCTTCGTCTCCACAGTGGCATCATCTTCGTCACCATCCGTCTCAAGGATTGGCATCCTGAACCATAAGGAATGGATTGGCAGAAATCTGTATTCACGTATTGTCCTGCATGAGAACAGGAGAAACATCCTTCATCCTACCTCGGAGCTGCATTCCAGAAGACTTCTTAGAACTGGTTTGCTGAATAGTATTTATCTCAGGTGATCAGCTGTAAATCTGCAATAAAACATGCTACAAACCTTAATCCAACTGTGGTCAATTACCATCGTCTCTGCAAGCAATAATAAGTCCCTGATTCTGGTAATAGGAGTGCACATTCATTTATTACTGTTTTTGTTTGCCTTGTTCTTTCCAGTTTTGCTGGCTTCTTTTTCTCTTTATCATTAGGAGATCTACGATGATTCATATAGTCCTTGCCGCTGATGTTAATGCACTGCCCATTGAAAAAGTAATGGTAAGTGATTAATTCTTAAACTGCTCTCCGTATATGAGTATCTGCTTTTAGCCATTTCGATCCGTTTTCGGCAGACCTTGGCATCTTGAAACTTGCGTCTCTTTTATGAACTGGCGCTACAGCAATCCCTTTTTAGAATTGATGACAAAAAATTGTTTTCCTGACCTTTTCCATGCAAGCATGGAAGTAGGATAAACATATTGTTGATAACATTATCTTTACTGTTTCTCCATAGATGGGCAGAGTATGGATTGCAGGAACAGGAATCCCTCGAGGCCAATGCAGACTTTCCACTGTTGGCTCTAGCTCCCTCGAGAAAGTAAGTGATTTTAGTTGCAAAATATGGTTTTTGGAATTGACTATAGATTTGGCACCCTCTTGGAGAAGTATCATGGATGCGTAGTAGATATCCTATAATCGTATTTTTCAATTTACTTGGGTGGCCACAGGGAAATCACACAGAACATCAACCTTTTTAAAGGTGTTCATTTCAATAAAAATTGAGTCTCCTTTTTGTTTTGACCATTGTTTAAGCTCTACTGTAATTTCTGGTCCACATAGTTATGTTTTACTAATAGTAAGCATTTCGTTTTACTTTGTACCATTTCTTCATCTCATGCTAAGTGAAACAATTTCTCTCTTTCACAGATTTAGATTTACCCGCATACAATGTACATACTGCTGGTAAAATTTATGTCAGAAGCGACTGCTTGCTAAAACTATGGTAGGCTGAATTTCCCTCCATAAAAAGTAAGTTTTATTTGGATTTTTTCTTAAAACATTTCCTTGAACGAGGAAGTACTGATCACTCATTGATCACTCGTTTAATGCTCCTACTTATCATAATCTCGCCCGTTACCTATATCAAGTTTTCTCTCTTCTCCATCCTCTTGCACATACCTAATCCACCGATAACAGTATAAGATAAATTAAGTTGCAATTCTTTTGCCTTTTTCCTATTGGAAAGTTCCCGAAAAATAGACACTGTCCTGTACTTGAAGGGTTCCGTATACATTATCATTCCCAGGTTATACCTCGAAATTGTATGCACGAGGGAGCAAAGTACTGAAACAGTGGGTATGGTCTGCCCGGGCGCACATTATCGATGGAAGAATCCAATGGTATATTAGGAAGTTTGCAACGCTATTTATATGCGGAGATCATGTTTATACAGAGCTTTTAGTACCATAAGTTTACATCGAGTTAATACCGAGTTGGAAAATCGAGTTGGAAAATCGAGTTATATGTTCTTTGGTGTTTTGTGTCCATGAAAATTATCAGGAGAAATCGTAAGCAATTATATTTATCTTTAACGAGATCTGTTCATCTGGGGAATGGGCATAACAAGCCGGTGAGTGAGTTTTATATTTTTATTCCCAATGTAAGTATTTAAATTGTCTGGATTTCGTTACCTTGTCCTGAAAGTTGACAAACAGAAATCTCAGTATCGTACTTTTGGTTCTAAACTAAAATTGTTGTCAACTTGAGTTTTAACCATGTCAACGATTAAGGAGCTAGGTAATGAAGTCCAAAAGACGAAGAAAGAAGACCAAAGACCTTAGCCGCTTCATGCTTGTACGTAAGCGTTGCGATCTTGAATTGTATAATATTTATCTTAGTGTAAATCTCTAATCAACCTGCCAGCTTCTGCACAGCAATAGCGACAGGTTTTGTCTTGTTTCTTAAACGCGGCGTTAGGTCATCATGCTCTAGTGGTAACACCTGTAGGTGTGATAGGCCAAAACATAAACGTACTTTGGGTGTTTTAGGCCAAAACATAAAGGTGCAAAGTGCATAGGTAGGTGTCTTAAACCAAATAAATTGCTAAATTCATAGGTAGGGTCAAAACTAGGTTACTAAGTATATAGGTAGGTAGGTAGGTAGGTCCATTAGGCCAAAACATAGGGGTATTAAGTGCATAGGTAGGTGTGTTCAACTAAATCAATAAGTTACTAAGTTCGTAGGTAGGGTCTACTAGGTCAAAACATAGGGTTACTAACTACATTGGTAGGTCCATTAAGCCAAAATATAGGGGTATTAAGTACATAGGTAGGTGTGTTGAACTAAATCAATAAGTTACTAACATCATAAGCAGGTATGTAGGTAGGCCAAAACATAGGGTTTTAGGGTGGACGAAATAAATCCATCCACATGTTGGCATGATATATGATGACGTACGTGGTGCGAACAGAAGGATATGGATGGCACAAGAAAGGGAGCATTAGGAAAATTCAGAAATGGAGTTTTAGTAAAAGCTGGCAGCATTTGCTTGGATGGGAGTATCCTGAGTCGATGGACATAACATTACGAACATGAAGACAATCAGTGTATGGACTTGTGGACTATGATGTATTCATTTTAAATGTGTATTCTCTGTAATGCGCTGTCGTTCGATTTGGCAAAATTTGAAGGAGTGGTCTACTGCACCTTCTTACGGGCCCAAAGAAGTCGAGCGGTTCCACCTCCACTGCTAAAAGCTGACGCGCAGCAAAGCAAATTGTTATTGTATAATTAAATTTAATATGATAAAATAAAATAAAAATGATGTGAAAAAAAAATGAGAAAAGAATCATGTAATCTTGGTGCATTTGACTGGAAGTACATATATTACTGTAATTAATAGTTGCCTTTTATGATGATGCAATATGTTATTTATATGTTGTCAGCTTTCTATGAACATTGGAGCCAGATATGGACTATTTCTGTCGATACAGAAATTTTTAGAACGAACAATGAACTGAATAATGTAAGTATTTAGGTTGTATGAGTAAGGCAGCAATGCACGAAAAAAAAAATAAACACGGCCTCGGATCGTGACAAATCCTGCGACAATGAGTGGGAGGCATCCCATGATACCCCTGCCTCTTGAGCAGTTAATACAGAAATGGTTATTCCACTTTCTGTTGGGCCCAGGAAAGTGCAATAGTCATTACTATCTGGGGGACAGGAAGCCAGTCATTAGCTGAGGCATTCATTCCGGAATCAAAGTAGTTTTCTTTCAGTCTTTTTCCTAGAGTGTTTTTGCTTCATATTCCTGAGTTTCTTTTAGCGTTTTTACCTTCCTTTGCGTCCTATTTCCGAGTGTCGTATTTGCTTTTTTATTCATACCGTGATGTATGCCTTTTACGAATTGCTACAATTTTTACATTCTTTGGCGCTATCCATTTCTATTATGCCGCTTTTGTGTCTATAACTGATTTTAGCGTCTCCTAGGCTCTTTATTCCGAAAGTCGTTCTTGCGTCATGTCTCCGCTTTGCCTCTTCACTGGGGACTTGATTTCTCCATCTTGTCTCCAAGCTCGCATTTTGCGTCTTGTTCTCTGGGTTTTTTAGTGTCTTGTCTTAGGTTGTCACTTTTGGATGTTGTCTCGGGAACCTGGTTTTAGCGTCTTGTCTTCGAGAATGCCACTTTTACGCCTTGTTGTCTCCGAGCGCGAATTTTGCGTTGTGCCTACGTCTTGCCTCAGACTGCCGTTTTGCTTCTTGTCTACGAGTCTTCGCTTTAGCGTATTGCCTTTAAAATTAATATTTTTGCGCCCTTTTTCCTCTATTGCCTCTTGTGTCTTTGCGTCTTACTCTCGAGCGCTGTTTTTGCGTCTTGTCTCCGAGTGTCTCTTTTGCCTCTTGTTTCCATCAGAATCTAAGAATCGGTGTTTGCATCACAACGATTTCTGAGCCCGATTTTTGTGTCACTTCAGCTTAATAGCTGCGCGTGTGTCCTTGTCGCGAATTTAGCAAAATGATTCGTGGCTTGTTCCTCCTCTTACACAAAATGACGACAAACATGTTTCACGAGCCCCATAGCACAATATCAATGATCTCAGCATACTAAGTAAAGTTATTCCTGTCACTGGCAACCACGCCATAGATCTTGAGAAATATATGGAAACGAGGTTATTGAGCGATTAAGTGGATAAAATTTACGATGGAGTCAGTAAATTTATCCCTCCCTTTCATCGATGAGTAAATATTTTGCTTCCTAAATTGTAACAAATCCTTACCATTAGGCCGCACTTACATAACAGATAACATAAGATAAAAGATTTGCAATTTAGTTGTCAAGTGATCACACCAGTTTCTGATTAAGAGGTTGAATTTTATGAAAAATTCTAATATAAAATTGAAAACGAGAGAGGAAACATTGTGGAGTACACCCTTTTATGATGCTTCATTAAAGTATAGTAATGAGGATTTTGATTCTAACGCAGCGCTGTTAACAATTTCTTAATCACTATTTCATCACAAACCATGCGGAAGAGCAATGCGAATGTCTTCCGATACCAGAATCCTTAACCACATACGTCACCATTGTAAGTAAATAACGAAAACTTATCCATTAACTGATATTTCAGCGAGCAAGAGACAGTGTCACAGGTGAATAAGTATTCAACCCCACTTTTGAAAAGGTTCTCAGTCTAGACTTCTACATAAACACAAGAAAATCACTAAGAATGGTTAAAAAGCTTGCTCACAAGGCCTCTTCTTTATTCTAGCCGGCAGTACACAAATTTTGTTTCTAAGTGCATACGCTACTAGACCCATCAAGATTATGTATCAAAGAGACATACGTTTCTTTTTCAAGAGTAAATACAGTACCAGGCACGAGTATCCAAAGGAGCTACAGGGGTCTGGCCCCGACATTTTGGTAAATTATATTTGAACGAAATTCGCAAACGTTACAATTTCATCTTTGTGGTGGATGAGTATAGGGATGTAATTAAGAAGGATGAGCTATCCAAATAAAGATCCAATAATGATCCAAGTCGACCATTATCTACGCTATCTTGTAAATTATGGTGTGCATCGACGTAGCCTGGCAACACTGCATATGTATATGATAGTTGGGATAATATGATTAATGAGAGATCAAATTCAGTCAAAACCAGTCAAATATAATTGTCAGCGACATTCCCATTTCAATAGTCTAGTAACGAGAGGCTTGACTTTATCTTATCAGGTCCTGTCGAATACCAACTTAACTGTGCGAGGGACCTGTATCCTTAAAAACTTCAAACTAATTAAGATAAAGAATGCTGTCGTCCATATAAGTCATTGGTGAGGTCATACAAATGTCGAAACATCTCGCTATAAAATCTCTGCATCGTTTGTTCTGGTACATTCTGGTAATAGGCATGATGGTGGCACATAAGGTGGATATAAATCGGATAAAACACTTGAAAGAAACATCATCTTGAAAAACTCAAATCGAGTACAATAAAGAAAGTAATTTGCATAATTATAAAGTTACCACAGGGAACCAATGAGATTACAATCTAACATGTTCAACTTTTTGTAGCTTTATGCTTTAACGTGTCATTGCAGGAGTAAAATGCGTTGTAACACCTCAGGATCTTGGCCTCTGTAGGCTCTGTAGTAGACTGTCTTCGATCTGTTCCTTTATAACTGATCAAAGGCTACAAATGTAATTAGTAACAGCCAATTCGTGTGGAAGTTGTTTGATGTTAATCGGGATCCAAGATGACAACACTTGTCAAAGAAAGAAAAAAACTGGCAAAATGCCGACTTCCAAAATGTACCCGTTCAGATCAGTTCCAACTGATGTCCAGTGTAAATGGCCGGAACAGATACACACGGGTACTGATCAGTTTCTGGACAATCAATTATTTCGTCTCGAAGCTGATATAAAAATAGTGTAACCAAGGCGACAATAGAGTCAATTGAGTAGAACTGTTCGAGATGTAAAGTGACCGAAATACCAAGAGTCGAGTGTATAACTGTAGATTTGTGCTTGTCGCCTACATTAACGTTTGTACAGTAAATCTTACTCAGTCGAGATTGGGAAAAGGAGAAACAATGAGCATTCAGTTTAAAAATTGTTCTCGTCTTAAACTTGCGAACTCAGCAAGCAGTAGCAATAGTGGTACAGTGGGGAGACTAAGCACTAACGACAGTTTTTGCCTTCCGAACTATTTTTCTCAATTTCAATGTTCTTTTGTCTCGATCTTATTAACCTTTGTAGCCCAGTGTAGTGTGGGTAGACCCTAAATAATATTTCTTGTCCATTATTCCGAGTTGGGCAATTATCTAACAATGCAATTATTAGACTGAGAAATGTGCTCCTGTAAGTAATTACTCTCATGGGTGGCTAAAAGAAAATTGCGTTATGGAAGAAATATTTATTGCTGTCACTTTCTAATATTCTGCTGTATATGGGTTATGCAGATATTAGAAATTAAGAGCAAAACATTGGTTAATACGACTTTCTCGTAATGAGTGGAGCACTTAGTACTATTTCTAGTTTAAGATTTAGAGGTCCAGAACTGGACGTTAAACGACCTTCATGTTTGTTCCTTTTGTCGAACTATAGTGTATACAGACTGTTATCACCTTGGCATGACAAGCACAGATGTTGGTTTCGTCATCTCTGACTAGGGAACGTATAAGGGATACTTAAGCATGATAATTGAAAATGGACCCTTTGTCATCTGATATACAGATTAGCTCATTACTGTTCAATATGTCAATCACAAGATTTATCTCATATAATTACGTAACATGTGATAGGCAGTAAAACGTTTGTTTAAAGCGAAGGTGTCAATATGTTTCGCGGAAGAAAACAATACGAAAACCGTGTCCTAAACAAAATGCTTAACTTCCATTGCTCGTTCAATGTTGTGGAGATTTAAATGCTGGAAATGTTTAAAACATGTTTGAATAGGTTCACGATGGCTTCAGATATTCAGTCGTGAAACCAGGGTTTAAAGTCCCAGTGGTCATAATCATACCTTAATTTCTATTCTTAACACAAAATCACCTTGTCGACTTCTATATGGAATTCACGATTCCTGCCTCACAGAGCTTCTTTTCTTGGTTACTAACATGTAGCCAGTTTGTACAATATAATGCAGTTGTAACTTATTTAGTTAAAATTGGCTAGAAGATTTGCTTCAAATACTGTGCAAATTACATCATCAGGGAATATGGAAAGTTGCTTAGAACATTCGCCAATTGAGAGGCTAAGCCTATCAGAGACCATGAATTATGTATCAACAGCATCTGGAAGGCCGTCTATGGATGTTACTACCCGTGCACTATCTCTCAGAAAGAATACATTGAAATTTGATATCCAACGTGTCTAATTAGAGTCCATGGTCATGCATAATTATCTTTTCTCTCCCTTCAGGAAATGATTACTGCAACGTGAAATGATTAGGAACCTGAGTGGGATCGGACAACTCCAAATTTCAGGTCCCTTCTGATACAATTTTTAGTACTCAAATACTGTCGTCGCTCGCTATAACAAACACGGCCTACATCGAACATTCGCTATATTGAATAAAATTTTAATTCCCTTGTGCTTTGTGCTTGATTTCGATTACATTTTCCTCGATTTTATAGAACTCAGCTATATCGAACAATTTTTCAATCCCCGATCCAAAATTTCCTTGACCATGTCAAAATTGTTATTTAAAAATGCGGCGAATAGCAATGCAATTGCATCATTACATAAACTTATCTTTGAATGATCTCTCTGGTTCTAGCAGGGGTGTGGGGTTAGAGGTATGATTCGTACAATGCACCATAATAAAATAGTAAAGTGAAAAGAGAGAGGAGACCTCGCGTTTCAAGAGAAATGTTTTCAGAGAAGATTGCAGTATCAGAGATACTTTGTCCCCAAGAAAAGTTACATCCGTGAATTATTGTTGCTGAACAAGGACTGTCTATTGGTCCCAGAAAATGCTGCTAAAGACTACAATAGTTCATTTTTAGATAAGCATTTGTTTATTCCAACGCTTCTACATGCACGTACCGGCTGACAGAGGACAAAGCGTGTCTCGCTCAATAATTTTATAAAAATCCCTAATTTTATATTTAATTCGGCTATATCAGACTCCCCCCCCCCCAAAAAAAAAAAACAAAACAAAAACAAACAAACAACAAAAACAGAAAGAGCGTTATAGGGAGGGTCGATTGTATGTTAATACTTTCAAATCGAGACACTGGTGTTGCCTTATACACTGGCAATGCCATTATCATCTACACCAAGTTGTACTTCATTGATGGTATAAAAGAGGGGTAATCTAGCAGTGGCTAAAGCATGTTAATTAGCAAATGCGTCTGTTCCTTAATAATGTTGATAATTGTGCAATTAAGTGTTTTCGAGATTTAGGTTTTACAATGAATAGTATTAAAGGAAAGTTTAGAATTTACCAATTAAAATCGGTAATCGTCGGCACGTCATTCACCTAAAGACAGTACGTTCTTTTCTTCCTGAACGAACAGACGGCGGGAATCCGACAAAAAGCGCTAGCCGACGCAAATTAAATCTGCACGTGAGCTGATGTGTCATTTTGTTTACTAAAGCATTCATTACTTTGTTAAATTGGACAAGGTCAAAGAAAGCTATTCTTGTATGTGTGCCTTGACGTTGTCAGACGTAGGAAGGCTTCTAACAAGATCGTCAAATTTCAACATGTACAGGGCTTAGAAGACACGTGAAACTTGGAAGGACACAACAATTTTAGTGTCCCAGTACCACGAGCATTTTCAGACTATCCATGGTGGAATCCATGGATCTTACACCGAGTATCAACAGCGTGGAGCTGTTTTCTAGACTGCCTCAACAATGTAAGATTCAGCCTATGTCTTGGTGTCTTAGGTTTGCCATTGAAATATTGCAATTTTGCCAGTCTTGGCTTGGAGCCATTTGAACCAAAGCAATTCTTCAGTGTACAAGCGCATAGATTCCACTCTGACGGACAATAACTACATCTATCTGGTCCATTCTTCCAATGACGAATTCTTTCAGTAAAGTAAAATCTTAAGATGCAACTGCAATAAAGTTTTTGTTAATAATGTACTAGATTGCTTGTTTTAACAGTGTGGTGGTGAAGCGAAACCTCGTTTAACTATATGCCGGTGTCTGAGTACAGACCCTTACTTACAGACCCTACTTACGTCATTACTTCGGTTACCGGAACACTTCGGTCCCTGTCAACATTTTCCTCGAGACAAAATGTCTTCCAAAGTCATACGCAAAAAATTCCTGTGAGTTTATACTCAACCTGGCTTAGTACTTAATAAGTTTTCAATAACAGTAATTGGCATTATGGTTACTGTTCAGCCCGGACAACTTGATTTATTGGAATTGACGTTTGAGAAAGTCGTTGTTTGAATATGTCTTTGTATTAAATTGTGCTTGGCACTATTAACAAAAATTAAAAAATGAAATTTATAAACGCATGAAAATGATATTTGAACTGCCTTTTAGATGCTTTTTCTAATGTATGGTAATGATCAACGACAAGCTTTAGGAATTCTTGACAGGATCAACACGGATATTGAATTGTGCCACTCTCATTCATACACTAGACTTCAAAAATAGGTTTTTAATTTGGTAAATACCATGATTTTTGTTATAGCAGTATTCTTCCTAAATAAAATAGCGGTTAAAATAGGGTTTTTTTACTTATAAAGATTTAGAATTGGATTAAAGATTAAAATTCTCTTGATACTGTTGTTATTCTAAATAATGCTGTATGTCAGGAAACAATAGACAGATGCTAATTTTGCTTGGTCGTGTACTCAAATTGGACCTATTTCTTGATGAATTGTTACCTCTCTTGTAGTTTAGGGGCCTTTGAAAAATTACGTCAAGCAAAGTTTGACATATTTTAACCCCCCTTCCCCCGTGTCACGCATTGTCACAAAATAGGAATGACCCCTTGGCTATTTGTCTATCCCTCCCCCTTGGTGCGTGACGTCATTTTTTGATCGGACCCTTATGATCCCTAATTTTAACTAACATGATTGTCTTTGCGACTATAAATCTGCAAATCTCGTACCGTCTTTTGTCTTAGGAAAAAGAAACGAGGGAATGGGACCGAGTACGTTTGCCATGTTCGACCAAGAATTCCGAATTATTTCAGTAGCGTGGTGTTGAATAAATCCTGGAACGAAAACCCGTATTAGTTGCTGGTTGTCTCCATATGTGAGGTATGGACGTCAAGGAAAACTTCTTGAAATGCAATCGTAATAGCGGCCTGCAATTGGTGATGAAATTAGGAATTGAAAGAGGGAAAGTTAAAATTTTGGCAAACAATCAGTTACAAGAACTCGAAATGAAAAGCAAAGCTCATGTTCGTGGAAGTTGTATTTATTTTTATGCTTAATTGAATTGTATAACTGGAAATGCATGCCATGTTACACCAATGCGTCATTATTATTTTGTGTAATGTTCGGTTGTATTGCATTTTTGTTGTTTTAGTGTCACAGGAACTTTAATTAGTTCTACAAACAGCGCAAAATTCCAGAGAATTCACCATTTTGAACTAGCGATAAAAAGTTTGCGTATTCAGAAACGGCGATTCTTAGCCAGGTTAAGGTGCAGAACTGCAAACGTTTTAGTACGTAAATCCTTCTACTGTTGAAGAAACGTCTGATATTTTGGGTCCTGAAAACAGAATAAAACACAAAAACCGGTGACACAAATTTCCTTATTTCAGCCCCTGACTACGCTGGTTAATTTATGTTTTGCGTCCATCCAAAAAATTTTTCTACTTCTTAGATTTATAATAAATTCAAAAATGTCGACTTATGTATGTAAACTAAGATCGTATATCCACTAAGAATGTCATAATTGGAAGTTGTAGATAAAGAGAAGCCATTAAAATCCATAGCATTGCATATTTCATCTCAAAACAGAACAAATCGGAACCTTTCTAAATTTACGTCGGTTCACAATACTTTGATTGAGTACCTGATTTACACATTGATGTCAAGAGAAGTCTGTTCTACGAATTTGCTAAAATAAGTAATATACAGTGGCCAAAAGAAGTCCCATAGTTGTCGTCAAAATGTTTTTGATTGTCAAATGACGCATATAAAAGACGTTATTTGTCAAATTAAAACGCTATAAATTTGCAAAATCTTGTTGTCCTGACTATTTAAGAACTACTTAGATGTTAAGACAGATTATATAATAACCCTACTACCTATTTAGTAACAGGCAAACGACCTAAACTTAATTGTCTTGTTAATAAAATTCTCTACAATTAGCCAAGCAACAGTGAATGTGACACAGAATTTTGGACAAACTTTGAAGCAACATTTTCACGGCCCGCATCAAATAATTTGAAAGAAATCTGACTTAGCTTCTCTATTGGATGTATCACAATAGTAATTCCTCAAAAAATGTACACTAGCAGATTCTAATTGTCAAATAGAAAGTAGTCGATTATATGATGATAGCATTCTATTGCAACAAACTCGAACTCGTTAGAACCTGGGTTTTGGTTTGAACCACTCAGCAATAACGCGAGGGCAGCCATTGGGTTATGTTGTGACGCTTTCCGCGTCGTCTTCCAACACTCATGTTTTTTGGTGATTGGCTTGCAATAGTTAAAGCATTTCGTGACTTCCTTGTTTCTCTCAGTAATCCAGTGGCGGCGTGTCCAATGGGGCAGGTGGGGCAGTGCCCCACCATTGATTTGAGCAAAATAGTTTTTATATTTAAGAGACGATTCCTATTTGATAATAAACAGTTTATGTAATGCAAGCTCAAGTTTTGTTCAACTTAATCCATAAATTCACTTCCATTCTTAGGGATAATTTCAAGGAAATCATAAAATCTGCCCAACATTTGTCATGG
>JANTCA010019506.1:0-24296 GCA_024741275.1 Chironex yamaguchii
GTCCTAGCATTGTCTCTAATCGCCTTATTGTCCATTTTCATAAATATCCAAGAGGGTTTCGGTTTGGATACAATAGGGGTGCCACTCCCTAAGGTTGTAAGAGTTGAGCTTGCCGTTAGATTCCAACAGACGCATTGGCACAACCCACCAGGAAGCCGTTAGATACCAACCGACGCTGTACTGGATTCTCACCATTGCCTCCTAAAGCTAGCCGAGGTGTGGCCCTTCACCACCGGTACTGGACCTGTTCGCCTTGCTTGGAGCTGCCAGGGACCGAAGTCCCAGATGACATAGCCCAGGTACGCCCCCGTTGTCACTGCTGCGCCTCGATGAGGCCAGGAGGCTGGACTTCGGCAGCAGAAAAAGAGAATTTGTTAATTCGTTGCTCCTTTAGGTGTAGTTAAAGACGTCCTGAGATTTCTTCCACTTGAATAGCAGTAACCAGAGTTTAAGGCTAGAGTGCTCGCGGGAACACAGCAACGATTTTTAGTGCTCTAAGAACAAAAAACATGTTTCTGCGCCATGTTATTGCCATTTGTGCAATTTCTCTGTATTAGTCGGCTTAAACAGGTTTTACTAGTTTTGTTTATATTGTGCCTTCTTGACCAACGTGTATTACCATCTGTGTTTCCCATGATTAACGTATAGTTATGCTAAGAACAGAAGTAAAGTTATGATTGTGACCACCAGCTTGTCGAATACGGTTCTCACGATTGCAAATCTGACGCCTTTCCTACTGCGCTGAAGTGCTCAATACCAATGGTCCACTGTTAGTCATTCAACCCCAACCGTCTACCGCTGCATTTGGGTTTCTGTCTATTGTCTATTGGCATGTGTTTTGTGCCTACAAGGCATCCATTCATCACCGTTATCACTAATTCCATATAGAATTGGACAAGGTGATCTTGTAATAAGAACAGAAGTAATTTATTGTTCTGTAGGCAATCCCAAGCAAACAATCTCGGCTTAAACCCCAAATAACTATCGCCTATTAAAGACACTTGAAAGAGGCTGTTAAAGGCAGCGTTTCAGGTAGAATATTGGAGTAGATGGTGAAACTTACTGAATCAAAGCGCAGCTGTTGCGAACTCACGGTCAAGTATTGCTCTTATGATAGGATATTTGCTGTAAACTTGCTCTTGTAACTTCCGTTTTTTATGAATTAAAAATTTTTTATCGAAGATTTACTAAATAGGTTCTTGAGCAACATAGACCTAAAATTTACAATTTTTTTCTCATGTAACATCTCCAATACGAAATAGGGGCGGGGCCCTGTAACTATATCGGGTCACACAAATCTGAAATTTGGCCCCCCTCCCCAACGAAAAACCGCACAAGTCGCCACTGCCATTGATCCTGATGGATTTTTCCAACGATGATATGGCATACTCCACTCCATTAATGCCAATTGGTCCTCCTCATGATGGGATGATGGGCTGCACTGGCAAAACAATTGAATTTCCACTCAACCAAAAGCATTGTGGTAAAATTGTAGCGTCACTGACAAGTTCACACTCAACCGATTTGGATAACTACGTTTATTCCTTTCACAAAGGAATTAACCGTGAGTTAAAAAGGGACGGAGTATCTCCTATTTACTTCTACTTAGCAAGATTTGTTTTATGGAAATTTGCATATGTTTTTTTAACTGTAAACGCGGTGACGAATCTGGAACTTGTTCCTTGCTTATGTTTAATTGTAGCCGCAAACATGTCATTTAACAAGTCATAATCGACAAAGGCCATTTCTTAACAATTAATGGAAATTACCTGTTCTTTATATTTGGTTGTCTACAATATTCGTCAGGATGAGACAATCCTAGAACAAAGGAAATCCTTTGATAGAAAATGCAATTCATGGTAAAGCTTAGCTACTTGTCTCTGATGTCTATAATGACTGCTTGAATCTAAATAGACGTTCTTGTAAGATAAATGCTTTGCAAATACCGAAACTTTATTTGCATTCATGAGGTTATTTCTGAGCAATGACTATCTATTTGAGCTTTTGACTCACTAGAATAGATGTTTTCTAAACATGCTTATACAAGGATGACAAACATGGTGAAGTACATCTCCTGTGCCTTACGTCCTTCAATGCATCTAGCGTGTAGTCAAAAAAAATATAATGGGCGAGGAAATCAACTTCCTTTATGTCAACCATTTAATCAAGCAAAGTTCAAGTTGACGCAAATATATTTATCGCTTTAAATATTTGGCGCATAGCACTTGAAACGTACTCAAAATCTTTTATGAACGTTTTTAGAGCTACGTCGCAAATTTTCAAAGCGATTTTCAAGTTTTGTATCACAGAAAGGTTGTTTAAAATATTAATCGTAGGTCTCAGTCTGCGCATGTGCATGTGTTCAACACTAAGGGCATAACAAAAATATAAGACGACATAGAATGAAAAGAACAAAACCAGTAACATACAATTTAGCTAGAAATGACCACGATCGGAATATCTTCCAAGAATTGATAGTCAAAAAGCTAAACAGAATTCAGGAATCTGCAGAAATAGCTCGAGAGCTAAAATATACAAGAGAGTTAAAAGATTTTCTTGTCTTGTTTAGACGGTACTTCAATAGGTAAATGATAATTTTATAGCTCATTCTGTAGTATATCCTTGAACAAGTCAGTTAGATTTGAAATATACTTATGAACTGCCACATGCTTTGATTTTTTCTTGTTTTGTACTCAGCCCTATTAATACAACTTAGTTATTAAAAATACATTGAACGAAACTTCAACCTGACATAAGAGATCTCATAGTTATTATGTAAACATTCTATTGATAATCAGGAATCATTAATGGACTGACAGACAATAAACAAAATCCATTTAAACCAACGTGAAATTGCTCACCTTGTCGTACAGGGGATCTTCGTTTGTAAATAAGAACAAGAACCACGATTAGTAACAGAACAGTGATGACAGATAAAGTTCCAATGGAAACCCAGATCAAGGAATTCATCTTCGTAGATTCATTTTGACTTTTATCTATAAAAGATACCAACTGGAACATCTTGGTCTTCTGAAAAATATCAACGTCATCTCTAAGCGTCGTCAAATAACCGAGACTTCCTTACGAAATTGTTATGCCTTATTGGGATTATGCAGGGTCAAAAGCAAAACAAGTATGGTACTTACACTTTTGAAATACAGCAAGTGCATAGTAGAGGTATATGCAAGTACTGAACCTATCATATCTAGAAACCGAATCAAGGTCTGTCCCCCAAATAACACACCTTTATGCCACATAACCAATTCACTCGAAAAATGTAAGACTACTGAGTCATTTAATCAATATCGTTAACGGTTGGCCTCCTTATCTCGGATGGTTACCTGCGTTTAAAGGAGACCATGGTGCAGTTTATATGTGGACCAATGTTTCAAATTTACATGAGTGTATAATATTTCTGCTTGTCGACTATTTTCATTATTATTCTCTTCCAGCAGTAATTTTTCAGTGTATACTAAAATAAAGTTATCTACTGAAAAAGATGATCACGGTTGTACTTCTCAAAATGCGTGACTTACTTAATTCGTTCTGTCCGTAAGATGAACAAACAGTAATGGATAGTGGTATTGTACGTATTCTCAAATTCTCAAATGTCAGCGACGGATGGCTTCAATGATAAAAATCGTGCAAGCCAGACATGGTGACTTTAAAGACTTTCAGTTACTGGAGGCATCTTGAGTCCTTTAAAAGACTGTATTTCATAATACTTTTCCTAATTCTACCTTTGCAATCAACTATGTCAGAATCTTAATGCATGTCTCTGCACAATTCTGATTAAACGTATAATACCACTGCTGTTGTCCACAGCACAAAGAGACAATAATTTCAGTGTTACCATACCAACTCCAGTTTTTGCATAAACCGTTTTAGAGTACGGTCCATAACCCCCTGAGCTTATGGCAACCATCCTCATTTCATAGGTCGTATCAGGAGAAAGGTCGTTGATCTTGTGGCTCTCAGCAGTATTATCCTGAGCAGTTGTAGATTGAAACCTGACATCAAGTCCATATCTTCTGTAGAAAATAATGTACCCACTTACGTAGTCAGGCTTCTTATGCATCTGTAGATAAAAAGTGGTCGTCTCAGAAAAACAAAAGATAATAGTAATACACCCACACCATGACTGTACACAAACTAGCCAACAAGGCACTAAGAGCGAGTTAGTGATGTTGTGACAGTAGTATTCCGTTTTTTCAATTTGGTTTTTAAATTGCCATTCATTTGAATTCCTTGATTAAAATAGTAACTATTATTTGACTATCACAATGTGCCTAATTCGCCCTTTATGCCTCGATGGCCTCGTTCAAATACTATCGGGGCAAGAGTGAGAAAGATGCATTATTTTCCCAACGAATATAAGTACAATCTCCATTAGGTAAGGATATTGGCGTAAAGTGGGGAGGACTATTGAGTAAAGCAAACAAGTTTGATTGCAGCCACACAACATGACATTACTGCCAGATTCCTTGCACCTGGAATTACAGAGACCTTTTAATCTCAGAAAATGAGATTTAAAATAAATTCAAGCATTTCTAAGTTCGCGAAGGCAAAGAATTAGGGATAATAATAACAATATTTACGATTTAAGTATAACACAGGGTTCCCTAGGTTGCTGTCTTTCTCATACATTAGTTGTCATAATAGTTGTCATTAGTTTGAGATGATACAAATAATGATGCTAAAACTGTCCTTTGCTCTCAATCTACAGACAACATCAAAGCATTTAATAGGCCTATAAAATACTACATCTTTCGTAGCCTTGCATCAAAAACCTTCTTTAATTCCAATGGCGAATGATCTGCTGCCTTGAGTTAATGACACATTGCCCATGAAATTTAATGTATTGTCACACCTTAAAAGGATGCTGGATGTATACAAGTATTTTTCCAGAGTGGTGTGCATGTGCGTGTGTGTATGCTTACAGATAACTAATCATGGTGTATCGTTTTTTAACATTTCTTTTAATTCAATTTATTAACAAACACAATACCTTCCATCGAATGACAATTTGGTTGTGACTTTTGGTGGTGACTTGAATCTGCTCCGGCACGACTGTAGGCACTGTGAATATGAGTACATTATATCATAAGATCGCTCCATACAACGACGTCAAAAGAGCGTTTATGGCGAGGAAAATTATTGACAAGAACACTGTAATACATGCAAACTGGGACGCATGAGCTATGGCGGAGCTATGTTCTTCGAAAGGTTAAGAAATAATTATGGCCTTTGCATTGGAGTGTTCTCCTCATCATATACAACATGTTTATCGTCACAGTACCTGTACTTCGTTCCCTAATTTAACTTCATTTTCCTGCCAAATTTAACAATTTCTACACAGGCAACGATCAGTTTCAAAGCATTACAAACGGTACTCCCATGAAATTATGATGGTAAGTCGATTGTTCTTATAGAAATATTTTGCGCAGACGATTGCCTGTCAAGTTCAAAACAGCAGAGTGATTGAAAATGTCTTATGCAAGTTCGGTGGGATTCACTGTGAGCAAATAACGGGAGAGAAAGCACAGTATTCCTGGAACCTTGAAAAATATTCCCAAGCGAAAATACCGACTTGCTCAAATAAAATTTGCCCAATGAAGGACACGTTTTGCAGTATAGAAAATATGAATTGGTTCTGAAAGTTTGAATGTTTAAAAGCGCTTTTATTACTGAATGTAAATAGTTTTTAATCTTGCTTACCTGGGCTAGATGTTAGAAACTCGATCCAGGCAGCAGGCCCCCATCTTTGATGCCCTCGTACCATGCGACCAGCGGTTACTGTTGCATTATAATTCGTAGCAAAGTCTAAATTCCGAAGCAAAACTTGATTGTTTTGTGCTTGGATAGAGCGTCTTGTGAAATTACCTTGAACCTTTTTCAGTGATACATGATACAAGATGTCTTGTAAAGGACCATTGAGGAAGAATGGCATTTTCCATATTAGATTGACTGTTGAATAATTCAAATGCCGAACTTCTAAATCTGTTACTTTGCTTGGTTCTAAAAAAGAAAGTTGCCTTCAAACAAATAAGTAAAGAACTTCTCTATACGAGGAATGAATGTGAATCATAATAAACCATAATAACTAGAAAAGCTCGCTTTACATTGTTTCCGTATTGAAGACAGCCATATGACATAACTAGATCTTACTTTAAAACCTTTTAGTTTGAAACCGAATCTTTATGCTATCAAATAGAAACCTGATGAGAACGTTGTTCCTTACTCATAAAACCTGAATAAATATAGCTACTAGGTATAGTGGGTAGAAAGCTGTACGCAATAAGACAAAAAGGAAGCACGTAATAAACGTCTGGTGGAGGCAAACATGTGATGCCAAAATCATGTACAGATTAAAATGGAAGGCTAGGGACATTCTATGAAGGTTACAACAACACTTATGTGCCAATCACTTACTTTCCTGTGAAGTAGTTATAATATTATGACATCAGCAAATTCATGATATGTTTTACCCGAAAATAGTGAATGCAATGAAATACGTTTGGAATAACGTGGAATTGATATTGTTAAGTGATTAAAGCCGAGTCGAAGAGAATTATCCACAAAGAAAATGTCGTGTTACGTGCATTGTTATAGAGACATTAAAGGCAAACCTGTAGTAATACTGACTTTAACACCATGGCAAGTAATTTTTCTTGGAAATGAGAAGCTGTTGCAGCTAGTATACGGTAAACAGAGCATAAAAATTTTACAGCGCTTTTGGAGATAAATACGATCCATAGACGAACTTTAAAACAACCTTGTCATATTCATGCGCCACCTACAACGTTTCCAGTGTATGTTAGAGCTCAATGCAATCCCTTATAAGGGCTGACTGCAGTGTAAGCCAAATTAAAGAAAAAGCAACTATCTTTGAAACACAAACAATCGACAACAGGCAACAAACATTAAGAAAAGCTACCAAAGTATGTATCATTACCCTTTGCATCCGTTTTGAAGTATACGGCATCACTAAATGAGGACCATCCAATGACATTTTTTGCTGCCACCTTGATCTCGTAAGATGTAAATGGAGCGAGGTTTGTTAGATTCACCTCCAAACGATTACCTTTCAGGTCTATCAAAGACCAGATAGAACTGCCGACTTCGCGATATTGGATTTGAATACCATTAAGTGGTAGTAAAGAGTGATACCTACGTAGAATCCATTGAGCATTAGCAATATCTGGAATCATGCCTTTTAAAATACTCACATTTGCTGGTGTTTGAGGCACTGGAAGAATAATGGAATATAGTAAAGAAAATGAACATTCCACTTAAAAGAGACCAATGAAATAAAATCAGATAATTAATCAGGTAAGAGCAGAAAAAAAATTAAAAGACAAGACAAATTTATGTAAATTATGCTACTAAAACAGTAATGTCCATTTAATTGGTGTCGCCAATACTTATTTGAAGCTTTAAACAAAAAAATATAACAATTTTTTTGGAAGTAAACACAAATAGTTCTTATATAAAAAATGCAAAACAAAACTTGTGTCACAGTTGTTGTAATAGTTTAAATACCTTGATCAAAATTTGATAGGCTTCTGACCCAACTGTCATCTATGACACTCGAATATAAGAGTGGCATTGAAAGTATTATCTTCTATACCATTCTGAACTTTAAGTATTAAGATGGAGAGACAATATGTAAAAGATGGATTGTTTGTGAAAGAAGGTAATCAACATCGATCATTCCATTGATGTCTGTCAGAAAAGGTTTACGAGTCTGAGGAGATTGTAGTACAAACACTATATTAACAAAAGATGATGTGGAGCTTGAAGTCGGCAAAGACGTTAGTAGTGGAGTAAACTTGCCAATAGAAAACAACGCTCCAAATGAACTTGATGTACATGACGATATAGATGAATGTCTTTTTGAAAGGAGATAAAAATCTACAAACACGTGGAGAGCACAAATCTCGTCAAGGCAAAAGTATCACGTAGGATCTCTGGTCTCCAGAATTTTTAAATAATCTGTACTAACAGGCATTATGGTAACTGGGTTTTCCCCACCAGGATTCCCCAACAGTTCTAGTTTTATGAAAGTATCATTACCCAAAAACGTTCAGAGTTATCCAGAATTCAGGGTTTGATTTTGTTCATCACCAAAAATGAGTCAACTTGAGCTAGTCAGGATACCAACACATAGTAAACTTTTAAATACGTAACGTTCAAAACCTTTTGCAAAACTGGAAGCTAC
The DNA here is from genome assembly GCA_024741275.1 of Chironex yamaguchii. Classification (NCBI taxonomy): domain Eukaryota; kingdom Metazoa; phylum Cnidaria; class Cubozoa; order Chirodropida; family Chirodropidae; genus Chironex; species Chironex yamaguchii. The sequence continues at coordinate 8,222 of JANTCA010019506.1, forward strand.
TTGCAACGTTATTGTAATACAAAAGAGTGCTAGTCCGACACATATTTGAAGTTAACATTCACACGATCATACTACTTGCGATGTTATTTAGCAAGTTTTCACTTGATGAAATAGATGGGGTCACCATTTCTTAAGAGAGATAAAAGTTCAAATGTTCCCGTGGGAAGAACAAGGCAGGACAACGATCAATGATAGAGAACCTAACAACCAAAGTCAAATACACTTGACGATCTCCTCCATTTTAAACTAACAAACAAAATATTTTTGCAAATTATTACAATGCAGAGATGCCACGAACTTAACATGTTAAGGTAAAATATTTGAAAAGCTGATTAAAAAGAAATGTCTGAAATGCAGGAGGCAGAGTAATGTATTCCAAAGAGGCAATTAACTTATCTAAACAGAACCATTTGCAGAACAAGGAGGATGCTCACGTTGCTTCTTTCAGTTTATTATCGTGTGAGTACCAACAATACTTGGCGTCGAAGATTGATGTAGCCATTGTAATCAGCATTTATAGTTCATTTAAAAGAGTATCGATGGAGAGATTTTTTTAGTGAACAAACCAAGAGAAGAAATTGTAGAATCCGGGTAATCATACACAAGAATACTTCTATTTGCTCGCTTCCATAATGATACGGCGATTCAACTTACGGTTCAGTTATTGGGAAACAATATGACCAGTTTACTGCTATCGAGAATTTTAATGAAGCACACAAAGTCTCGCCAAGCAAAAGGACTTTCAAAAAGAACGTTAGATTACTGTCCCAAGGCGACAAGTCCAGATAGTTTGTAGTAGAACAGCGCATACAAGTATTAATCTACATACCACGAATATGAACCTCATCGACGCCATGTTTGTTTTTTGCGAAACAAATGATCGTCTTGTTAAGCAAGTATGTCCTCTGGAGAGACAAAAATGTCCCAGTTTGAGATATTTCTCCAACATTATCCTTTTCTGGATTTCGGCTTGGTCTTTTCCAGGTTATTTCAGGATATGGTCTTCCACTCGCAAAGCAACCAAGTTTGACAGTGGTCAAATTGACAATATTATAAGACAATTTAACGATGCTCGGTTTACCTTGAATAAAAATCAAGGAGAAAAGTGTTGTTACTAGGAGTAATGTATATATACAGTGTCAGACATTGCCCCTGCTATGATCAACATAAATTTAAGCACATAAATATAGGCTGATGGTATTTACAATAGCCGCCATGTTGTACAACGTTACGCCAGTCTAATACAATCTTTCCAACCATACCCTCTATTTCATTCCCCGATATTTTCCATGGTCAATCCCACTCCCTTTTTCCTTTTCTGGGTACCAATTGTTGTTTTCTGTGTCCATTTGCTATCCTAGATTCTGGCATGCTTTGTCCAATTTCCTGTCTTGCATCTTAGTCATTCAACATTTTTGAAGGAAGGACGTGAAGGTCAAGTGCATTTCGCATTTTAAGGAGCATATTTCATCATCTTTACACCTCCGCCGTTTATTAATCATGAAAGGAAAAGTAATTGTAGGAGGCAAAACGAATCCGGTTTTGGGACTGAGGTACTTGGCTGTCTTCATTGCGTCAGAAAAGCTCCGAGAAGCTCTGAGAAGCTCTGAAGTGATTCTGTCAGTTCTTTGAACATTGCTTCTATGGCATCGTTGCATTGACAGCTATAATATTATCCCATTTCTCAAATAAGAGAATGACACAGCAAGCCAGTCACTAAGTCATTGGATACTGATGCACATATTATGCAAATATAACTACATTTATAATTAGAATATATAAATTTTTGCACAGCACATAAATTTTTATCGACTGTACATATCATTAAAAAACAAACCATATACTTGGAAAATGGCGTATATTTCACAAAACAAAGCCATATGTTTGGAAAACTGGCCATAAATATGTAAATGGCATATATTTTTCAAAAACAGGTCATACATGCATATAGAAAGTAGCCAATATTTTGAATTACGAACTGTGAATTGTGAAGTAATATGCATTAATGATTACTTGCTGCCAAGAGAAAACTTCAACAATATTATTTCATTGTTTGCTCTTTACCAGTTAGACGATGCCTTTTTCTTATTTTATTTGACTTTTGACGATTTGAGCTGAAGGTTGGTGCTTAGGTGGTGTTTAGAAAATTCTACTGGTACTTACAGCGGTGGCACGTCTAAGAATAAAACTACATGTGACACCGTTTCTGTTTCAATTTGGTACAAAATCAAATCTGTGTTTCTTGCTAAAGGGTTTTTAGGCAGTCATTTAGAAAATCTAAGAAAGTTAGTTTACGACTACGTTTCCGTACCATACATAATTTTTCAAATACGTTTCTGAAATAAAACGTCTTGTAGTGTTCTATGGAGTGAGTAGCCCATACATTTTGTGGTTTTTTCTACCTTTATAATAGTTTGTGTTAATACACAAACTATTATACAACAATATGACGTATTGATGGAATGTTGAAAACAAAATCAAGTGCTTGATTCTCCCCTTTTATTTCCCAGCTCAAAAAAGCTTTCTCCGATGTCTACATGCTATGTGCAAGAAACAATTACCCAAAAGCTTCTTTCTATGATATTTTGGTCAGTCACCGTTCACGCAAATCCTGCGCCTGTCCACGTGAATACCTAATCTTTGATTTGAATACATTATTTGTTTATTTAGTCAATATTGACCGTTTACGTGAACAATTATTTCAGCAATGTGCAAAGTCTGTTTACTATGTTGCCTTTATGAGGAGGTGCTGTTCTTTGTAATTCTATAAGCTTTTTAGTCGAGCAAGGAGTACATATTTTTGTTGAACCTCTACAGTCTCGTGTCGGCAGAAACCACAACATCAAATAACAGTTACATGTTACGGGATGGGGTTCACAGCTATGCAAGCTTCTCCGTTATTATGCAAATTACAGTATCATTTTGTTATTTACAGCTCACCACTTTTGAGACCATGACTTAATTATCATTAGGGTGGGACATGCTAGTCAAATGTGCTTCCTTCAAAAACTGAGGGTGGAAAATTATCATGACGTCAAATGAAGGAAAGCCTTGTGCACAAGAAATGCAAGAGTTGCGGAATCTTTATGCTGATGACATTGATTTCTATCTCATCTCCGCCCAGTTGAAGCAGCATCAGGGCGCAGCAAAGGATGCTGGGCACCGATTGGGTGAGGTAGCATTTTCACAGACCATGGAGGTATTGCATAATTTTGCTACCAGGGGAACAATATCATAAGTTCTGGTACTGGTAAAAGTTTTTATTAGTGTCATCTGCATCGAATACTTCAAGTGAGAGGACATTCTCGGCACTAAATAGAATTAAACTTATTCGTGATGTACTTTAACTGATAATCCGCTAAATCATAGTATGATCATCCAAGTTCATGCCAAAGATAAAGAGATGGATATTGATGCTTTAATCAACGAATTTGTAATGAGAAATGATTGTTAAAGATATGTGATTGGCTTGATGCAGTAGGTATGTTGTTTATACATAGTTGCCAGTTTTTGGTTTATGCTTTTATTTCATGTTTATCAAATCTATCATCTCTATGCATTTGTCCCCATAGCTTTCTTTCATTCTTTATTAATTAATAAAGAAGCATTACCACAACTACTACATTATTACAGAAGCCAAGTAAGCGAATGCCAATACCTCAGACTCGATGGTTAATAGTTAAGCCGATGGCTAACAAAGGACATTACAGGTTATGGTATCATGAGCTAAAACCTAGCAAATAATAAAGAGGCAAATTTAAGAAAAATGGATGCCTTTGCCCTCCTCTGCATCAGTTGCCAATGTCATTTCAAATAATCAAGTTTGGAGAATATTATGATTTTGTTTTGGTATTTCCTTAAAGTAAATCGTTTCGCAATTAAATAACACACTGATTTCATTTCACGATACCCATCTGCCATATATGAAAGGCTGTTCTAAAATTAATAATAGAGGAATTTGAGCAACAGTCAATTGTTCAGGAACAACTGGAGATTTGTTCGTATTGTATTTCAAACTAGCAATTTAACATCTACATCCTAGATATCCACTGAGCCTGTTGTCACTTATATACAGTCTTTCCAAGATTAACCACTACTTCAGATATATTTATGAATGGAATTCCTTATCAAATAAAAAAGGACTCTCGATTCATATTTCATTCAAGTCTTTATAAATATTTATCAGCTGCACGACACAGGCATGTTTGGGTGACGGCTGTGATAGTCGCACAAAATATGCAAAATTTCAGAAGTCAAGCATTCCAATCTAGTCGGCTGCATTTGATGCAGCTATTGCATATATCTACTCTTTACAATATACGTAAATGAATAAAGTTTCACGTGTAACTGCATATTTCATGAACAAAAGAATTATACTTACATTCAACAATAAATTCGATGAGCTGACTAGACACTCCTAAACTATTTTCAGCCACACAAGTATAGACACCAGTTTGGTTTTTCATGGCATGAAGAAAATGCAGAGACGGGACGCTTAACCATTCTCCATACGGTGTCACCCAATGAACAACGGGAGGTGGATTTGCTCTTACAATACAATGCAGGACAGCATAATTACCAAGCATTTCTCTTATCGTTCTTCGTCTCACCAAAAAGACAGGCTTAACTGAAAAAAAGCAACAGTAAATGTTTTAGTAATAATTAATGCCTCCAATATTTTGAAACTAAATGCATAAATCTAATGTAATTGGTTACTAGACGATGTAACCATAAGCAGGGACGTACACTCTTGCTTTCTTAGCTTCCTCGCCTGCTTACGTCACAGGTATAGTAGTAGCTGTTGTTCCACTTGGTCTATTTTTGCTTTACTTCAAATTTTATTTCTCGTTGGGTTTCATATGTTTGATTACTTATTTTGGACATTTTCACAAAATGGTTAATATAAAACTAAAGATGAACTAACAGGATGTTGATTGTGAACAATATAAAGCACCCCCCCCCCCCCCACAAACACACACACACACACACCCCACTGGCTTCGTGTTGAAAAGGCAGTCAAAGTTAAAAAATGCTACTTTATATAAAGGAGGTGACATTCAGCAGTAGTAGTAAGTCTTGTCACGAGAGCAAAGTATTGTAAACTTACATTGTACTGACAGAAACACCTTTGTTGTTAGCGTCCCAGCAAGATTTGACGCTTTGCAAATATACCACCCCATATGATAAAACTTGATACTTTTGAGCTGCACTAGACGACACCGGTTGTTAGCTTTGCAAACATCAACCGTTGTTCCATTTTCCATGACGTGAAACCAGGAAATAACTGGTGGTTCATTTCCGCGAGCGATGCATTCCAATGAAGCTGATTCACCCTCAGTAACACTGATATTTGAACTTGTTTGCAGTGTGTGTGGTTTAACTAAAGAAAGAGTAATTTCAGAAAATTGATTACGACAAACTATTCATTGAATCATTCTGCGTGTATGACAGGCAAGTGCCTTGTAAGTTTGATTCAAGATCTGGGAAAGGTCACTTGGCAAGAATAAATTCATCAAAAAGATCTTCAAAGAAATTCAGGAGTAAAGCTACGATATTGACCACTAGAGCGTCGACCCAAGGTCTCGCAACTGCAAGTACAATCGTCCAATGTTGTCATTCGGTGTCTCTATTTACAGGCGGCATGTGTTCTGTGCGTACAAGGCATTCATTCATTTATTACCGTTTGCACTAATTCCATCTCGACCCTCCAGTGGTCACAATCATAACTTTACTCTTGTGCTTTACACAAGACCACCTTATCGATTTCTATATATATGTATTATATTTGACTCAAGTAGCCTTCTAAACGTATAATTGTAAAATTTCTCAGGACTCAACATATGCAAACACAGATTAAGAGCAAACAGTCTCAGCATAAATTATTCTAAGAATGGTTAGCCCGTTTAATAAACATCCGTCACGCAACTGCTTCAAAATTTGTTCGATGCGTGGTAACGTAATACTATTGCGGAGGACTATTAGTCACGAATGGTAATAAGTAGCAACGTTCTATACATTTGAGGCACAGTACATTTCTTTTTGTTGTATTGGCAGGAAAATGAAGTTTAATTATACGAAGAACACGTACAGTGACGATAAACATATTGTAAGGAGAACACTCCAACAAAAAAGGCCATAATCATGTATAAACGTCTCGAAGACATTCCATTCTTCATCATCAGAACAACTTACTGTAACACCAAAACACAAATTTCTAGTGCTATTTTGAAAAACTTACACCCTTCCATAGATTTATGTCTTATTGACAATACGTGTAAGTTTTATGGCTGTAGGTAGTATAGTTTATTAAAACTTGTGGTTGATCTTACTGCACTGCATTGAATTAAATTGAGCTCCCATAAACGGAGCAAGCCAATCAAATGCTCTTATTTGTCAATGTTGAGAACTGGCGGGAGCACCCATGAAACTTAAATTTTAGCATTGCACCAATCATTTTGGCCGTTTATGGGACCTTAGATTTGGCGGGATCACCTATAGAATTTAAAATTTCATTGCAAACCAATTATGTTGGTTGTTTATGGGTGCTGAGAATGGGCAAGAGTGGTAAACAAATCACCTTAGCCTGATAACGAAAGCTCTTCAAGAGGCTTGCCAGTGGCAATTGATTGTGCAACAAGGCAAAAGCACGAGTCACAAGTTCAGTGTACCCATAGTATGAGGGTGGATGTGACACTGTTTTTGAACATGATATTAATATTGGAGATGTCATTGACAAGTTTTTTGAGAAATTTTTTGGGTGCTCAAGCGCCACGAGCGCCCCTCTAAGTCCGTCCCTGACTCGGTATGACTGACGAAAGGCAAAACAAAGAAAATGGAAGTACAGTCAAATCACAAAACCCTACACTCATATACACATACTCCAACATTCGAATACGTCTCAGAGAAGTGGCCTCTGACAAAAGGGCCATGGACATTGATGACCATAAATTTTTCTATTAATTGCAAGAGTGTATGCAGCTTTTTAGGCATTTTTATAAAAAATAACTTATTCAAAACTTGAATCATCAAATACAGTTAGCATAAAATGCAATTAGAGTCCATCTCATACAAGCAAGACAGAATTGGCAATGTGTTTGCTTGTCTCTACATCGATCCAGTGCTTCCACTTCCAGGAAGAGTTCCTCAGACTGACGAATTTTTTAGGGAAATATATGTTTTAGGGAGCTTTAAATATCGAATTTAATCCTCCATTTCAATGTCTTGGCTTTTCGGTGTTTGGAAAGGAAGAATAGTATTGTTGATTTGATCTGACATTTTCAGGCATCATTAGTGATGAGGACCAGTCCTTCCGAATGAATGAAAACCTCCTTGTTACTTTTAGTAAATATCTATACATCTTCATCTTAATTACATTGTTCGGCATTTAATGATCTGTAACAATTCTGCCGAGGGAAACCGTTGATGTAAATACATCAAGTGAACCACTGTTACCTTACCACAGCTGTTTGTATTGTTAAGTATATAACGGTTTAGATTTATACTGTAGCAGATTTGTAGTTGTTCGTGCAGCATTCTCTCGGTATCAAAAAGGTTAAGCTGAGTAATAAGAAATGAAGCAGAACTGTCATCAAGAGAAGACCAAGCGTCCCACAAATAAATATGAGCAAAAGCTTCGTGATTCATGGCTTGATCCTGTCTTCAAGCAATGGCTCATGAAGTAATCTGATGCAATTTACAATTCTCAACCTTAATGCTGGTCAAAGTATGTCGTTCAAAAACAGCTCTAGTAAGACATCAGGAATGCATCACCCATAGAGAAGCCCTGTCAAGAAGAGCTTCACTGGGGACAAACAAGTTAAAGCAGGATAAAAAACAGGATAAAGCAACAGCGGATTGCTAGCTTCGTTGCCGCGAGGAATTTGCCTATTGCCATCTTCAAAGTTCTTATGGTATTAATAAAGGGCTTATTTCCAAACGATAAAGTGTTAAGCAGAGTCTTACTCGATGCTGCTTGGATTTCCATTTTTTAGAGACGGTTGTCAGAATCTGCTAACAAAGAAGTTTCCTCTGATCATTGAAGAGACAGCAAATCTTTCGACACAATACTTAGTACGTATGTTGATGCTGAAGAATACAAATTGAATAGTATATCCATGATCAAAATTCCAGATGGAAAAGCAATCATAATAACTGATTATCTCGTCAAAAAAGTGTAGAAGAAAGCCATATTCTCATGATATTTTATGCAGATATATGTAAAGTACTTTTTTTCGCAATCATTCCATATCTGTACTATTGAGGAAGGATTCCATTGGATACAACTTGTAAAATATTTATCCTACTTTATACATCTTTATGCCTTTCATGCAGAAAGAAAAGTCGTGCAAAGACTCGTTCGGGAACAAGTATGCCCATTTTAATGCATCCTTGAAAAGAACAGATTCATCGCAGGAATTTCAAAAATTTTGAAACCAACACAAGATTACCAGGCTAACAATTCTTAAAGTAAGAGCCATGACTTTATTCTTAACAATGGCATATTTTTTTACGTTTCATCAAAAAAACTGACACCTTCAGAGAAATTAGCATAGTATGTGAATGTAACTGTGGTAATTACGAGTAGAATTTTGAGGGTAAAGTCGTGTGGGTCATGCTAAATTGTAATTCTGTCTCATGATCCAGTAGGTATGCCCTTTGCCCCTTTCTTCAGTAGTTTTCCAAATTTACATGCAGAGAAAATACTGCAGCTCAGCTCGCAATAAAATATGGCAGTAAAATCATAGAGTGTACAAATAATTTGAATACTTTGCATTATTGTTTATGCTTTTGTATAAACAGTCGTGAGTCCTACGCCTATGTAGTTTTTTAAGGCTATAAGTCCTCTGCTGAAGACCTGCTTGTACGAGTCCCGTAACCTTCACTTGCAAAGGTAAGGTTTCTTTTCTATTTGTAAAATATTATTAATTGTGTACATGATTTGATTAAGATTGTATGAGATTCTGATGTATGGTATTACATTTGTTAATCGTTTTATGGTCTCTTTAGTCCATAAGTAATCAGTTTGGGATTGAAGAGACAAATTTAAGCCTCAGTGTCCGTAGTCTGTCCACTGGTTGTCTGTGTGTCACGCATTTGAAGTGTTTATATCAGGACAGAGTTATGGGACTCTTAGATAGACTGTAGTTTCTTACAGTAACATTATAACTAGTTTAGGAGAACAATACGTAGTATCATAAAAGGCTACAGATTGTAGTAATGTGTGAGAGTAATTAACAAGCCATTTAGGGAGTAAATGTGGAGGTTCCAAAAGGACTTAATTGTGATACATTTCAGGGTCTGGATAAAAATCAGTTTTCTAAGTTGTTTTCGTATGCTGTAAATGATTCGCACTTTTTATTTAATGGTAAATTGTTTGAATAATTAGATGGCGTTGCTATGGACTCACCTCCCGATATCACCATGGCTAACATTTTTCTTTGTGCCAAAGAAGAATGGTGGCTCAATGTCTGCCCTTGTAATTTTAAACCTGTTTATTACAGGTGATATATTGATGATTATTTTGTTCGTTTCCGTTCCAAAAACAATGCAGTCCCATTTATACAGTACCTTAACTCCAAACACAGAAACATAACTTTAACTTATGAACAAGCACAACTACCAGTTACCTTTTCTGGGCATCCTTCTACACCGTACATATTATGCCTTTAACACTCCTATCTACTGTAAATCCACCTTCACTGGACTATTTACCAATTTTAATGGTTTCATACCATTTTCGTACAAAAAGGGTTTAATTAATTGTCTGCTATTCCGCTACTTCAATACTTGTTCCAGTTATTACATTTTTCATTTAGAATTAGAAAAACTACGTGCACTATTATGTTCCAACATCTATCCTTTATGGCTCATAAATTTTTGTTTTCGTTCATTTCTCGTTAAAGTGAGTTCCACTAAATGTATATACAGTACTGCTCTCAAAATGGCTTTGTACATTTCTTTACCGTTCACAGGTCAACATAGTTTTCGTATCCGTAGTCAACCAGACCATAGCTTTCCGCAAGTCACTGTTCCTTTGGTTCTACGACTAGTTTGTTGCATCAAGACATTTTTTCTCTTTAAGGACAGAATCCCTAAATGTATAAAATCACGTATGGTCTATCAATTTACGTGTAAGAGCTGCAACACTTCTTATATAGGCCAAACTAAGTGCCACTTGCATGTACGAACCTCACAACATCTAGGAATTTCTGCTTGAACAGGTAAGAAGCTGTCTAACACATTTTTCTCCAGTATATTGGAATAATTAAGTTCCTCAGGTCATCATGGCTCCATCAACGAATTCACTGTGTTATCTTCATCTCCTTTTTTATTTGTTTATGAAAGTCTCTTGGTGGCCAAACACAAACCTTCACTCAATAATAATCTCAACACTGCACCTCTGTTTCTTCTTTAGTAGTCCACATTATTCCCGAAGTCCCCTTTTGGGACCCCTTCTTTTACCCTCCTGTTTAATGGCTAATTGTTAATTGCCCTTACATATTACTACGAACGTCTACCATACCTTAGTGATCTGGAGGACATGACAGATAATGGTGGGCATATGGCATGAATCCTTTGTTAAATAAGACAACGAAATTATCAGAATACTGAATGGTAGCTTTGCATGGCAAAAATTCCCTTAGTGGCAAGATGAATCTAAATTTAGCAAAAGTAGCAAGTTTAATCTAAATTTGGCAAAAGTAGCAAGATACCTGAAGACACTTGCAATCAATTTTAAGAAAAATGAGGGAATTTTTTGAGAATTACAACCTCTTTTTAGAAAAACGTGTCAAAGGACTGCATCGATCTCTGATAGTTCCTTTTCTCTCCTTATGTTTTGACTTCTGATAAATGCAGTTTACTCTCGGGAAGCACATGGTTAATTTCTCACTTCTCCCAACAATACGAAGTGATTTACGTTTCTGACTTTATCGAGAACGATGCGAGGATCTTGATGCTTTACATTATAGATAGTATTTTTTAATACCAGAAAAGCACTTACAGAGCGCAGACCTCCACAAAACAAATTGTGATTTCAATCAAACATATTGCACATCTTGCAGAACCTTTCGCGACATTGTCCAGCAATTTTTCCCTTAGTGCCTCGATTATTTTTTCTGAAGTGGTATGCACAAATGCAAAAAATCGTCCTATCTCCAAATGTTAAAGAATGTGCAGTTATGACCATTTGCGTTGTATTGAAATTAAAGTTAGACTGTTGTTTTTCTGAGAAACAAATCGTACGTCCTGGGCGGGATCTGAACCCGCGATCTTCTGCTTACCGGGCAGATGCTCTGACAACTGAGCTACCGGGACATTGTTTCTCAGAGGTGAATTTGAGGTCATGATATGATGATGACTGCGTCACTACACCTCTTAGCACAATGCATAAAAGTTACATAGAAAGATAAATGCATTTCGAAGCTTACCTAGCACATTAAGAAAGAACAAGGCACTAGAATTTCCAGCGGTGTTTTTAGCAAGACAATGATAATAGCCTTGGTGTCGTCTCGTTATATTTGGTATGGCAAGAGTAGCTGAGGTTATGCTAGCACCGTTTAACACTTTACCGCCATAAAACCAAGCAACTTCTGGTGCTGGAACTCCACTTCCATTGCATTTAATATCCAATGATCTCCCTTCGATGATGTCAAGGTTGTTTGTTGTAACCAAAGCCTTTGGCGGAGCTAAATGTGTAGAAAAAATTGAATTTAAATAGTACACCTTAGCATTAATTATCTTAGAAGTGGAAGTAGAAGCTTAACAATCTAAGACGTGAACCTGTCTATCTTACTTCTAAACAGAGTCATTTATGCTCAGGTAGGCAGCTCAGTAATGGGCCTTATATTGTCATTGCAAAGTTAAAATCATCCCTATGGTTTCTAACTATCAACTTGTGATGTTTTTTCTCCGTATTGCTCTTACTGTCGCTTGCCCTGAGGATACTTAATAAAGAGAATGAATCAATGAACTTAATATTCGAGAGAACTGCTATCATTAATTCAATGTCCAAGATGAGTGTCTTTTTAGCGTGTCTGTGTAAGTACGCTAGAAGAAATACAAAATTCGTAATTAAAAAGTTAGTTAGTTAGTTTGTTGGTTAATTAGTTAGTTAGTTAATTAGTTAATTAGTTAGTTAGTTAGTTAGTTGATTGATTGACTAATTGTTGAACTAAATTGACTAACTAAATAGCTAAGTAAATTAGAAATCCTGAACGACAAGATAAACATTTTCGAATTAAAGAAGCCAAAAGCGGGAGATCGTAACTACTTTTTATTAAAAAGGCAAAAGGGCTAACGATGGTAACTATTGTGGCATAGATAAAGCCAAAAGGCACAAAATCTTAACTATTTTGCATAAAAATGCACAGATCTATATATACCCTATACAACGTATCAAATTTGAACCTTACCTGTTCATTGTTTTAAATATCTCATAATCTAATTTACCGTTCAAAAGTTCATGATGTATTCTTAAACTGAACTTGCTCTCAACACATCTAGCATCACGTCTAGTAACCACCTTCCCTGTCCTGGGGTTTAAAAGACGATAGCTCTAACTTTCTCGACTATACCTAGAAAATAATTCTTTACACCTTTGGGCTCCCACTTTTTCCTCTTCTCCTTTGGGGTAACTGCATAGCAATCATAACCAAGCACTCTAAAGTGATTTACATTCGGCTTTCTATTAAATAGAATTTCAAAGAGCAATATCAATGGTGGGACAAGAATTTAGGATATATGTTATTAGCTGCTTCAGCCCAACAGGCATATGACAGCACAGCATAGTGCAGTATGGTGCAGCATCGTTCTTGCGCAGTCAACTATAGACCTATTCTTTCTCTCAGACACTCCATTCTGTTGTGGAGAATACGGAAACAGTTAACTGTCGGCATATCCTTTTCGTTCCCCGTTTCATCAGCCTATTGGGATACTCACTTTCATTATCTGATCGCAGAACTTTAACCCTTTTTCACGCCTGCCTTTCCATACACCCTAAAATACTTTTTCGAGTGTAAAGTACACCTGAGTATATCGAGAAAAATCATAAGCAAAGGTAGCAAAATACCTATGGCCACCAATAGACAAATTTTCCATGAGATCCCACACGTCACAATGTGTCATCTCCAGCAACTCGGATGCTCCCAACTTAGACGCCTTGGAAAAGGAATTTCTTGCTTCTTTTCCGAGCATACATCCTTCACAAAATATCTTTTCACCTTTTAACTTTATATTTAGACCTTTAACTGTCTCTTCTCTATGCAAGAGCTTCTGTTGACATATGCGCCATCTTTCTATGCAACAAGCCTAAGTCCTTCTCAGCCACTACTACACATGCTTTGTGCTCCCTACTCACTAAGTGGCCTTGCAACAGGTACAAATTTCCTACCTCCTTCAGTGTTCCTTCTGCAACTGGTGTTCGACTACCACACCTATAATAGATCATTTGTTCCCTATAAAGTTTACAGTATAACCAGTATTAGCAATTTTACTAACTGAAAGCAAGTTCTGGCTCAGATCAAGCACAAATAATACATTATTAATTGTTATACTATCACCAGATTCGCCACTTTTACACTTTACATTTCCTACTCCTATACCTAGCACAAATTCACTGTTGGCCAATCTAACCTTTTAAGGTGACTCAAGTTCTACATAATCTACGAGAAGGTGTTTGATCCAACACATATACTATGATGCACCAGAACCAAGAGACTAAAAAGGTGCAACCAACTGGCATGGTAGAGGTCAGAAATCCACTGCAATGGTTCATCACAACATTAGCATTACTATTACTATTTCATCTTCAACAATCTTTGGCAATATGGCCTGACAGTCCACAATTATAACATTTGCTCACCCTTAGGAATTATGAAATCCAACATTGGATTTTTCATGATCGCGACCATCCCCTGGCGTGCCACGGCCACTTGAAAGAAAGGAAGCTTTACTTCCTTGGGTGGAGTCAGCTGATGGATGCAAACGTTCCTTTCGTTTTTGCTCTTCCATAAGCAAACGTTACCGAATGTATTTCAGGGTGAGACAATCACTGAGCTCCAGGGCATTGGTTAAATGACACTAGAAGACTCAGAAGCAGCTCCCGTACTTGTTCCTCCTCTATAACTTCGGCTCCCACAGCAATTAACTGATCGACAATCTCCTGATGGGGATTAATGTGTGCCAGAGAGTCGTCTCCCTCCTCATAATAGCATCTCTGTATTTTCGTTTGAGATGACATTCTGCATAGACTTTTGCTCGTGTTGACTGCAATGTCCATCTCCATGCTGATATTCCACGTCATAACCAGCGGCAGCTAAGCATCACAGAGACAAAGGCTCATCTCTGCCTGAGCCTTGTGATCATTCTTCGTCCATTCGCCAAGCTTCTGAGGATCTTCGTTTTCCTGTGGCATTGATTCCTCTCCATGAACTATCTCCCATAGATCACTGCTTACTAGCACCTTCTGCATTTTATGTTTCCACACGAACCATCCAGTTCCATCGAATTTTTCGGTTTTAAGTCCAACTTTATATTGTGCCATTTCAGATTTTCCTCTCTTGTTTATTAAACTAATACTATAATACGGCACTATCCTGGGCCCATAACCTGTTAAGCATGCGCAGTAACACAAGACAAAGTAGTCGTCCTTTCTTTGTAGCTTCAGCTCACAACTGAATTATCTTGACATATTGACAGATTAATATAAGTTCTTGAAAGTTACAAGTCACACGACTAATGATTGTGAAATACACCTACTACAAATCATACAATCTACTATTATGAAGCAGACCTAATGGAGATCATATGATCTTCCCACGCATCCCATGAATGTTTCCTAAGATAAACATTTAGGATGCCTTTTGAAATAACGGACTTATGCCTAGTGGCGTCCCTTGCTTCGTAACATTTATTAATCAAAGGTGGAATAGGGTAAAGCAGTGCTGCTTTAAATTAAAAAAATTCTTTATGCTATGGCAATAAAACGTGGCACGCACAGTGACTGAAGTGTTGAATTTTTAAAAAGCTCAAACATATCTGACGCGTGTCGATGTTTATGGCACAAACAGCATGACATTTTTACGTTAAGTGGCCGTATAATGGTCATTTTGGCTTAAAAACAAGAAAATCATGCTTTTTTCCAAGCTAAAATAATGCGGCTTCAGTTAACAAAGGGACACGGACCTGTATAAAACATAAAGCTTACGTTTACTGCGATCATTAAAAAAAATTGTGCTGCTACCGTTGCTTAGTAACTACTATACGTTACCTTATTCCAAAGAGAGTACACCATCGGCCCTTGCATAGACGATTTTCACAAGCGGAAATGTTTGATATCTTTTATGAAATCCTTGTAAAATAATTTGAGTTACACGTCTAAAATGGCATTTTAGTAAATTTTATCAAACAACTGTAGTTTATATTTTCCTGTGACGGTCGGTGGTTTACCCTTTCCCTCCCATGAAAATGACTTTGCCTTAATGACTTAATGAAAGTTTAAAACAAAAATTTTCAAAATACAACAAACCAAGAATCCAATATCCAAAGCAAGTTTCAAAAACTACATGACATTCAGCTGAGCAGGAAGATGCTAAAATGGAATTTGATAACTATCGATCCGAAAAAAGGAATAAGCTCAGAAACTTGATGGGGAAGGATCACTTTGACTAAAAGCAAATGCAGTTGTAAGTGTTATTAGTAGAAATTTTCTCAACAGATGATGTTCAATTTCAAAACTTTTTAATTCCAAATCTTTTATTAAATTAAGACCCTTTTATTAAATTATCTTAAATTAGAAACAAGAGAAAACGTCCAGCAACGTATTCCAGAAGAATTCAAGGCGTAAATGATGCCATTGTTTTTACCTTGGAAATCGTAAATCAACAAGCCAATCAAATCATCTATGTCTGCATAAACATCAACAGAATAAAACAGTTTTTCATCTTCAAGCAAATGGTGTTTCCAAATACAAGCAAATGGTGTTTTTAAATGCAAGCAAATGGTGTTTCCAAATGCAAGCAAATGGTGTTTCCAAATACAAGCAAATGGTGTTTCCAAATGCAAGCAAATGGTGTTT
>JANTCA010019517.1:0-24294 GCA_024741275.1 Chironex yamaguchii
TTTCATACTCTGAGGAGTGTCAGACGAAAAAAGCTTTTAAGTATGATTTTAGCGCAATGTCGCAAATTTTCAAGGTGATTGTCAAGTTGAAGAAGGCCTGGAATATGAATTAACCCCAATACAAGGGGGATTAGAAATCTCTGATGAACTTTTCACAACAGAGGAATATGAAAGCATGTGGACCAGATGGTATTCCCCTAAAAGTGTTTAAACACTGCAATATAGATGATATAATGCTTGGTTTTGCAAATAAACTGTTGGAAGGAGAAAAACATGCGCAATGGTCAGACAGTGATTTAAAGCCTCTACCAAAATCCGGAGATGTAAGCAATACGGAAAACCACAGAGGTATATTGATTTTAGTTATAGCAGCAATGCTGACAAACAAGATGATACTGAACAGGATAAGGGCAAAGATTTACAAACATCTATGCCATACCAGAATGGTTTCCATCCTCCATCCCGAATCCTCAACTACAGCACACATTTTGGCTATGAGGAGATTGATTGAATGAGTAAAAAGCCACAATCTGAAGGCTTTCCTGGTTTTCTTACATTTTAAAAGAGCTTTTGACAGCATACAGTACACCATGGACTAATGATGCAGATAATAAGAGCTCACTACATTCTGGAAAGATTGATCTGATGTATCAAAACACAAGAGACAGAGTCATAACACCAGAGGGTGAAAGTGGTTAATTTGGTATTAAATAAAGAGTTCTACAAGATGACCACCATATCTGTTCACCATAGTGTTAGACTACACCACGCGGCAAGCAATCAGTTGAAAGGAAGAGGATCTTGCATTCAAGGTAGCATGGAGGAGTCGTCAACACCCTCTTGTAGTCCTAACAGACACAGACTTTGCAGATGATATTCTGAGGAAGAGGCCTCGAAATTTGTACTATGACAGCCAACAATAGGCCACCTGAACCCAGGAAGAAGAGCAGTAAGCTACATGGACACACTCATGAATGACACTAGCCTAACAAGTGTTGGAGAGCATAGAATGGCCATGTTGGATAGGGAGGGCTGCAGAAGACGTACAGAATCAAAGCAAGTGGAAGCTCGGCTAAAGTGAAGTGAAATGAAGTAATGTTACATTAATTAGGTACATTACTATCCAACGATCACAGCTACCATTTTGTGGCAAAATAACCACTGCCAGCTTAGTAAAAGTGTGTATTGGACATTCATAAAAAATCTTACCTTCAATGTTTACTGTTCACAAGCCACGAAAACAGAGATAGGCCAAACAGGATTTGATTAAAGGTAGATAGGATACTAATACAACATTTCAACTCAAAACTGATAAAATTTGATTGAAGTCTGAATACCCGCAGTGTTGTTTTTTGTATCTGCCATGAAGTCTTTTGTGCTTGGAAAGCATTGAAGCAGACATAAAATTATCAGAAATGGTGCTCCAAGCCTGCTCATTAAAACAATAGTATCATAAACAAATCAAAATATAATTCATTAAATGACCAAAAGAATGGCATAATGCATGATTTTTGGAATAAATTGACTTGGAATTAACTGCCAACTGCATGCAAATGTTTCCTAAATCTTTCCTAATCTGCAAAGGGTTAGGTGGTTTTCAAGTCCTGTTTTGCCACAATGCTTTTAGCTAAAGTGTAACTAAATGAAGAGGTAATCGACAAACCTAGCTTTGGTCTTGAAGTTTTACCATTTGTACTTATTGAACTTGTTTGCAGCGATGACATTGGCCACAATTTGTTTATTTCTAAGGATTATCGTTGAACACCAGTTCAATGAACAGGTTGCCACAAATTCCTGTTCTTTCAGGACTTACTATTATGCAGAATAATTATTGTAATTTAACTGATTAAAACATAACAAGACCTATTCTATTCTAATAGGCCTTTCAATAAGCTTTCCATTGATACCAACCTTTCTAAAATAGAGCCATGAAGGAAGGAAGAGACACGTGAAGGAAGTCATGATACTTGTTGGTGAGCCTACAGTCGAATTGGGTCACAGGTCAGATTTTAATTTTTTCCCTATTAAAATTGACATTACATTAATAAGCCTTATTAGTTGATGTAATAAACCTTATTAGAAGGTGCAAAAGATGCTGTATCTTTGTAACTATTAACCACCGAGATGTCATCTTGGTGTCTTTGGAAAGTTGTTTTCAGGGCCTTTCAGATGGTATTTGTCTAACCAAAATCCATTGAGCTTAATTTTTTTTGCAACATACCTATATTAATCTGAAGTTTCAACAGTTTTCAAGCAATAAGCTGACAGAGATACCATGTTTAATGAAATTCACCAGAGAACTATTCTAAGACAGTTCTTTTATCTCACGCACAAACTGAATTTACCTTCCTGTTCGTCATTTGTCACTTCTGTATCGAAACTGAACGAGTCCTCCAAAGTGTCCCCGAACAAATTGCCTCTGCCACGGCCTCCTGATGAAGTAGAAATATCAGGGCTATTACTGTTATCGATGGATTCGTCTTGGTTTATCTTGTTTATCCCTTTACGTTTCTTGTTCTCGGGCTTCTTCTCCCTTTCGCGTACAAATTTAGTGAAAGAGAAAGGATTTGATGCCTCTAATGTACTTTCGTTCGCTTCCTCAAAGGCCTTCTTACTTGCCATCTTTCTCTGACAAGTGAAAGTACTACCCCATCATTGCTAAATAAGGATTCCTACTCAATGTTTTACAACCATAGGGTTTTGTTATTCGCCCGACATAGCCTGCGATACTTTGTGAATCTACAAGCTATCCACATATCAGGTGTTCTATAGCATCCTATTTATTTTCTAAGCTGGCTTTCTTTCGCAAAAGACAAAAAAACACACAAGCAATACAAGAGTCAAACCACAAAAGTCGATTTTCCAAAAACCCGCAAATACACTATCAGACTGTTTATGCGCGTTCTCGTGATCATGTTTTCCTCCGCGCATAGTGGAGAAGCCATATTGGAAAATATATCTCGCCATTATGAATTTTTATCCACCATTATGTTTTTGCGTCAACCATTATGGTTTGGCATCCGCCATTATGATTCTTGCAATGTACCTACGATTTACTTCAGTTAAACGTTAACCCACACGGTGTACAATCAATTCGAAATTATTGAGTTTATTGAAGGTGCATTACGATTTTTTTCATGTTACAACAAAGTAGACTGCAATAACATGGATGGCATGTTTTATGCTCATATAACTTACCAGGATCGACATAGTATCGGAAGGTTGTTTTGAGTTATGGAAGTTGTAGTATAAGCGAATAGTGGTAGTACGACTTACCGCACAGGGAGCTTTGACCGCACAGGGAAAAGGTTAAAATTTGTTTTCTAGCTAAAAATTACATAGAGGCCAAAAATGTCGTTGTCGAGGAAAGAGCAAGAAGAGCTGCAGCCAATCGTTCTGGAAACCGTTAAAGACAGACTTGGATTTCCCGAAAAGGCAGTAATGAAGGCTGCAATATCATGTTTAGCCCAGAAATTGGATCGTGATGAGACTTCAGAGCAGCTAGAGGCACTGCTAGGTCAGGATCTTGCTCCAAGATTTGTGGAAGATCTGTTCATTCGAATAGAGAAGTACAGGTATCATTTGCCCTTATTTATTACAATTATCCGGCCAATTTTGCTCGAATATATAGACACTGTACGACTCTATTATATTGCCAGTCATTACGATTTCCCATCACCCAAAGGAGGTCATTTGCAAGGCATCCATTGTTGTCACACAGGTCATTAAAGTGTATATCTGTATGGCAGAAGAATTAAAAGTGCATCTGAGCCATTCGCAAATTTGGAGCTTTGTGAGGTTTCAGTAACCCACATTAGAGCTATGAGGCCTGGGCTTCACAGAAATCAAGACAAAAAGCAAGTTGTTATCTTAAGTCCTTATGTGTAAAAAAAAGACAACTGGTTATTGTACTGTAAACGTGAAGTAAGTTTTAAAGTTAACGTAAGTAATCCAGGAGTTTGGTATTGTTTATCCTACTTTTGAAAGCAAAAGGTTTGTTTTTGTATAATTTGGTGCTAGGAAAGTTTTCTTTCTTGAGACTTTTCAATCACATGTTATTTTGGCTAGTGTGTCAGCTGCATTCAAAAGTCGTTATATTTTACTGGCTAGGAAGCACAACAAAATGCCTTATTCAATAACAAATGAGATATCAAATTCGTGACTTGACTATGCTTTTAGAAAAGAGGATAATCTATCTGTCAATGTAGTCTTACTAGAAATATGTGATGAAACTGTTGACCAACTAATCACAAGCTAGGTCTTTAGTTATGTTTGCGGATAGTCATCCTTGCATTTAGCTGTCATTTCTGTTGGAATGAATTTTAGGTATGATAGTAAGTCTTGCATTCAGACATAAATGAATTTGGTTATTAAGCTCAAATCTAATCTTTTTGGTAAAATGGTTTCCATACATTAGTTAAGCTTGCTAAGAGGTAGCCAAGTTTCATTCATAGTATTGGGATTGTGGAATTCATGGTATTAAGGTGAATGATGTTCAAACTGCTTTTATGTTTTTGTTTGGAATTGCTTCTCTCAGTCTAAAAACACATTACACAAATTGAAACCTATTTAAAGCACAACTATTGTTTTATGGTAATAAGTTATGGTTGACATTCCCATTAAAGGATATTTTAGTCAGATAGAAAGTTATGATTGTGACAACCAGAGCATCAAACTCAGATCTTGACTGACACCTTTGTTGCCTTTTCTATTGACCCAACAGCTCAGAAGGAAATCTACAGTAGACGCAATCTAATTATTACTCAAGACCACCCATTGTAATTGTTTGTGCAAATAGTACGGCCAATTTTAACTCAGCAAATATCAATTGAAGGACCCTTGTAGCAGACATGCGTAAAGGCATGTTGGAAACACTGGTCCTGTTGATGTTGTCATTGCATAACTTCAGATTCCATGAAAATCTTTCAGTGAGCAGCAAATACTGTGATGACAGTTTGTGTCACACATTCCTGAATTGCATCTTACTGCAACATCAAATGATGCTTGCAGGTCTGCTTTCGTCTGTGAAAATTTTATGAAGGTTTTATGGGAGAGGGTCTCACCTGTTCCTTCCCCCAACCTTTCCCCTTTTTCGTCCTGGACTTGGGACCAGGCAATGGGGGAGTTCTTGGGACACTGGGCCTAGTCACCATACTGGGACTTTGTGTAGCATGTTATCATAAAACATGCCATGGTTGCCCATTGTATAACAAAGTATTTTTCAATGTAAGGTTTCTAGAACTTAAACTTATTGATTAACTTGTTAGATGCCTCAAATGTTGTTTTTGGACTTTATTCTCCATTCTATTAATGCATTGACTGTACTTCTTCTTGATTTATTTTGCACTGTGTATTTACATGTGTACCTATTATTCTTCATAAAGAAAACAAGTGAAAGCAGATGCCCAGGGTAGAGGTGCTCAAAAAGCAAAAAGATCTGTACAGGATGTATTTGGTGAAGATATTGAAGGAGCTGCTGATACTTCAGAGCGAAAAAAGAGGTTAAAACTTGATAGATTTGATGCA
Source organism: Chironex yamaguchii (assembly GCA_024741275.1). NCBI lineage: Eukaryota > Metazoa > Cnidaria > Cubozoa > Chirodropida > Chirodropidae > Chironex > Chironex yamaguchii. The sequence goes on from JANTCA010019517.1 coordinate 5,527, forward strand.
CTTACGGATGATGCTCCATTACCTCCAACATTACCAGAGACAGACATATTGCCAGTTGTTCCAATGAATACTGCTGAAATAAGTGCAATGGTTGCAGCCATGAAGAAACAAATTGAAGAACGCAGAAAGCAAATTGGTATTTAGGCTTGTTAGTTTGGTATCTTTTTTATCTTATTGTTGGAAATGCAAAAATTTAATAAAGTAAGAAGCAAAAGATACTTGTCTACATTGGTAATGTCTAGAAAATAAAAGCATTGTATTAGATTTAAGAATGCCTAACAGAATATAAATACACTTACGTACTTACATGCAGGTGATTACCATAAACGGCAGTATGAACTAACAACAAGAAACAGATTACTTGAGAATTACAGGACTATTCCCTGAAGTTTAACTGTAGTTGTTATTGAATTGGCAGATGCATAAAGATTTAAAAATTCCACAAAAATATAAAAGATTTTCTTCTACCAAAAGTTTATATGTAGGCTAGGAGTGTAGTAAAGAGGCATAGGTCAACAGTGTTGACTTCGTTAGTATACTGTAGAGGAAACGCATAGATTATGTTCTTTTCGTTATTAATAAAGCAACCTAATATCCTAGCAAGTTACAACTGTGTATATTTATGCCCATAGATTGAATCCAGGATCCTGACCTTTTCTCTTAATAAAAATTGTTTGCCATGCACCTGGTATTTTAAGATGCCCATAAAAACACTGGTTTAAACCAAAGTTCCTAAATTGTTGTCTAAATTCAAAGTTGTGCATTATGATCATTAAGCAATAAGCTCATCAAGTGCAACAGAAAGAGTATTTTCTAGCTTGCATTAAAGTATGAGATATTAAACTTGAAAATATCTAGACATTGGTACATGTATACATGTAGCTTAATATTCCTATTAATAAAGATTTCCTCATCCAAAGTGAACTTTTAAGTAAAAGTATAGGTGTGGGTACCAGAAAGCATCATCCCTGTCATAAATGTATTGATGTTAATGTCACAAACTCTAAAACAGTTGGTTTATGTTCAGTCTCCTTGCCAACTTGTGCATTCAATGTTTTTTGAGCATAAAAGCATTAAAATGGCATTATAATTATGTATTTGTGAATAGGCAATATGGACTCACAGTCGAGTTTCTTTGAATACACAAATTATCAAGACTTGGGTCCATGACCTACTAGTAGTTGGCTTTAGTGAATAAAAGAGTATTTGGAATAGATGTGTTTATCAAATTGTGATTATACTGGAACAGATATGTATAATGGTTCTTTTGTCTTACAAATATTGGTATATAAGTGTATACATATCATACTCCATGTTAATTACATGTTTAAAACTAATTCTGTGTAACATGTTGTGGACATTTTATTCATTTCAAAGGTTATTGTTTAAACGTATATCTTTTATTTTCATAAGATTTACAGATACAAGCAGGTATTGGTGCAGTTGCTGGAGGAGGTATTAATAAGCCCGCATTGTCTGAAGTGAGCCAACAATATTTTATGAATGAAGCATTAGAGAAAGCAAAGAAGGCTTCAGAGCTTCAAGCAAGGATTCAGCAAAAATTAGAAAGCAGACCAGATTTGGTGAGTAATGAATTTAGTTTTATTTCAGAGATTTTAAAATATCGAGTTCCTACAATAACGTAGGATTATATCCTAGGATTTTTATGTGTCATATTTTCGTATGTTTTTAAGGTGTGAAAGGTACAATCAGGTAATTATGTGTAAATATCATCAAACGAAACTTGGAAGCAAGAAATTGGAAAGCATGCATGGTAGATTATGGTTGTTTGTGCTGTAAGCTAATTTGATGTTAATAGACAGATGTTATCGAGTTGAAAATTTGTAGATTCCTGCTTTGGTTGGCTTCTAATGTTGCTTTTATAATCTTTAAAAATAGTTGTCTGCTTTGAAACCTGGTGCATCCAAAGAAATTGATACTAACTCAGCAATTGATGCCTCGACCTTGTCAAAGCCATCAGCAGTTGTACTAGATGCAGAGGGACGAGCAATTGACTCTGTTACAGGTCGTGCTATACAATTTACAAAACGGATGCCAACATTAAAGGTGAATATTAGAGAAAGGAAAAGGGAACAGCTAAAGATTGAAAAACCACCAGATGAGATGAAGGATACAATTTATTTTGACCCAAGAGTGAAGTATGTTGTTTTATTGTTTTGTGACCAGAAGTTATTGCAGATGTTTTGGGGACTGTATTTGACATAGAAACATTGATGATAGTGTATAATTTCAGTTGTATTGTGCCGTAGAATATATTGAAATGTATAATCCTGCCATTGTTAGCAGTTTTAGGTTAATACACATTAACATGTTTTACCTGAAATGCCTTATTTGACATAGAACGTGACAGTAACATAAGATAAGTGATTATTATTTCATGGACAATACATTCTGTTATGTTATACACACTGAAAATATTTGCTTGAAATATTTGTTGTAAGTTTTTAAAACTTAAGGTGGTAGCAATTTTTTTCGGGTAACAATCATTGACAATGACATGTGATAAAACAAAAATGCAAAAATGTGCAATTATTGCAGCAAATGTCAGTCATACATTACCTTCATCAGCAGTCATCAGTCATTTCAGCTTTAGTTTAAAATGATAGCTCATACTCATTACTTATGTCATATTAACATTTCTTATTGGAAGTTGAAGTACTTTGCTTTAGAAATATAAAAGATCCTATTCAAATTAAAAATTGTTGTCCAAAATGTGCAGCATGAAATTGTTGAGTACAATAAAAACAATCGCCATGCAATAAAAGCAATCCTAAATACAATAAAAACCATTGAAATATTTAGAATGAAATTTTTATTACATTGAAAGAGTCTTAATACTTTAAAAGCAAGCCTACTTATAATAAATGGTAAAAATATTCAGACCTAAGTGCATGCTTAAGGCTAGAAAGAAAAGGTTAAACATGATAAAGCTGTTTATTAAGAGTAGGCTTTTCCCACTGTATGTCAATAGCCTCCTTTATTTTGAGTTGGTGCAATGATGTACTAGAGTCTAAAATGCTAACGTTTTCTTCAGTGCAGGTATTCTTACAGTGTTATGAGTCTTGTAAATGTTTTAAAATGTGTGAGTTTTAGTTCTTTGTCAAATGTTCATGGACCCATGTTGAAAAATGCAGGCACTGACATAGCAGGAATTACAGCCTGCAAATGCAAATTTGTATACAACACAAAAACGTAGACTTTTGGGGACAGAATCCTTCTCACAAAATATATTGCCAAGTTTAAAGGAAGTAAAAATCAACTTAATGGTACACTCTTTGCAGTATGTCTTAATAAGGTTATTGATTCTTCTCTGTGCCATCAAAGAGGTGGCACCTACATATGATAGCTTGTGTGCACTGTAGGATCACTATTATAAGCCTTGTTGATATGTTGTCTTATAACTCTATCATTAATACTGCCTTGGAAGAAACTTTTACGTAAAATGAAAGTTATCGTGGAAACCTAACCAAGTGTTACTGATCATGTAAGCCCTATCTACTAGTACGAACTAGCCCTATTTTGTAGGAAAAGGGACAAAAACTAAAATAGTTAGTGAGTAAGCCAGTGTAGGTCTTTTTATGGCAAACAGTAGTGTATGGGGTCTGTGGATTAGAGTCATCAATAAGTACATGTAAGAAAGGTAATTTCTTATCCATCTCTTTCTATAGTGAACTTAATTTTATGTCTAGTGTTAAGGTAGTCTTAAAAATGAAGAGCATCATTTTCGGTCTTAAACAAACAAAATATGTCATCTGCGTAACATCTATAACAGAAAACCTTTGGACCTTGATACCTATCAGGCCATATCTTTCATGATGACCCATGAACAAATTGGCAAGAACAGGGGCAAATAATGAACCCATAGCTACACCATCAATCTGATCATAAATTGTCCCTTTGAATAAAAAGTGGGATTGTTCTGCTGCAAAAACTAACAACTGTCTGAGTTTCAAACCACCAATTTTGAAATCAAGCTTACCACAAAGGATGTAGGAGTAGGTCTATTTTCTTGTCATAACAACCCCCATGGTTAAGGTCTGTGTCAACATGCTAGGTTTGGACTGTTAAAGATGTGCTGTCCTGTACTTTTTTCAAATTGCATCATATATTGTTATATCATTCTAGAAACAAGACAAATACTCAAAGGGACAAGAGGAACTTCAAATTTCATGAAGCTGGAAAATTTCAACAGCTGGCACAAAGACTGAGAGCAAAGGTTAGGTCATTGGAAAGTCTAATAGATGAGTAATTGTACTTATAATTATCTGGCATGTATGTTTGGTTTTGTCAAATTGAAATTACAAGTCTACATTTAGTCTATCCTCTAGCCCCTTACCACCCCTGGCCATGAACCTTTTTTTACAGCAGCCTCAAAACCCTCAGAGGCACCTTAAGGAATCCCACCTTCTTTTTAGCATTGTTCCTGGTATCCACCCTCGTAAACAATAACTTGACAGAAAAAAGGTAGGATCACTGTGGACCAATGCTGCTCCATATATAGAAAGCTTACCAGTGCGTGTTCTACCTTGATCTTACAAGTGGATGACCATTGTCTAAAGTGTAGTGTGATACTCCATGATGTCTTATATCTCGTCAGTCGCCCTTTAAAACCCAACCAACCTCTAAATAGAAGACTTATGGGAAAGTTTGAAGGAGGCAGCAGGAATACTCTATTTCATTCAGCAAATCTAACAACAACAGCAATAGCCATGAAGCAATACTTGTCCTTACCCCTCCTTCGCTTTACTGAGTTCCGTATATTAAATGTCTGTGTTTCTCAGTTATCTGCAACCACTGTTACATACCATATACCAGGAATCGTTATGGTCTCTATGTTTTCTTCACTTCCTTGATCCACGTATTGAAGAATTATGATATGCATTGATTATGTAGGTTAACTGTCACTGGCTTGCATGGGAACACCATATAGTCAGATGCCCACACTGAACCACATCTTTAGTTTGCCAGGTGTGCAAAATGTCACATATCCTAATTTATCACATCTTAATTTTCCTAATGCCTATTCTTTCAAACATATGTTAGAATCATGATACTTTAGAATCATTTTCATCGTGTGTTTTTTATACATCTTTACTTTTTGGTCACATCTAACATAGCACCTCTTAAAATTTAGAATTCAGGAAATTTATTGTGCTGAAGTTGCATTTTCATTTTCTGTTAAGATCTCCCTTAACAAGCATACATTCTAGCAAAGAAACTGTTATACACTACCGCAACCTCCTCAGATAAAATCTTAACCTCCTGGAACTGACGGAAAGCATTTTTTACTTATTTTTTCCATTTCTTAAATTGAATGTCATGTTTAACCCAAAGGAAAGCATGTGACCAGTCAAAGTTCATGTGTCCAATCTTTCTGTCAGTTGCAACAAAATTTCACTTACAACTATCCTAACAGTTGAAAACCTTTATTTTTTATTGGAATTTCAGTGATTTCCTTATCACATAGGGAGTGAGTGCAAAATCAACTTTTTTTAGTCATGTAGGGTCCTTATGATACCAGACTATATGCGTTGTTAAGACATTGCAATACTGGACGTAACCTTGTTTTTATGTTTTGATGTTCCTTATGGATTAGAAAATGAATTGATTGTAACCTGCATCAGTTGTGAAGAATTACATCACAAAAGTTGTACAGTCACTTAAAACTATTTTTTATTCACAGGCTCAACTGGAAAAACTTCAAAAGCAAATTCAGTCTGTGGCAAAGAAGACTGGAATATCCACAGCTGCCAAATTAGCTGCCGTTGCACCGCAAAAAGGTGTCGATCGTGAAGATATTCCGACAGTTGAATGGTGGGATTCAGTGCTTTTGCCTAATCAAAGTTACGAGGATCTAGAAAGACTTGAAGGAGACAACATGATTGAGATTATTGGCATCACGAACTTAGTGGAGCATCCAATCACTAAGGAACCACCAGGTAGTATCTTATTTCGGTGTGTTTTATCATCAATAAGAGTTAAGCTTAAATCCCAGAACAGCTTGACAGCTCAGTGCACGCAATCCTGGATTTAAAGAAAGCTTGTGATCAAAACCGCCTCTTGGTATAGCACAAGGCCATAATGCTAAGGAATACGGAATTTACGGTGTAGTCACATGGAAAATAAGGTTTCTGGTTGCGCAGGTTAGATTGACCTTTAACTAGCGATTGTCTGTCTTTTGATAGCTAATACAGAAGTTCGTGTCTTAAAACGATAGAAATTGAATGTATTGGTAAAGTAGCGAAACCTGACGGAAAACAAGTCTTGCTTTGTCGATTTGAAATGATGACGTTTTTAGTAAAACACAGGTCCTTCATTTTTCCATGGTTTTTACAAGCCCTTGTATTTTAACCGTATAAGTTGTATCAAATTGTGTTGATCTAAGTATTTGTAATTAGTGGAAAGCCTTTTGTGTACATAAATGCTAGGCAATGATTTGGAATACCTACTCAACACAATTATTGTACCCGTTAGGTAAAACAGTGATGAAATGGCTGTATGCTGTATTTTTTACATTGCCTTACAGTATGTATTGTAATTTCTGGTTTCTACTACTTTGACTAGGTGAGCCAAAGCAAGTTCCCTCCTTGCCGATTTTTCTGACTAAAAAGGAAAGGAAAAAGATTCGTACTCAAAGAAGAAGAGAACAAGAGAAGGAAAAGCAAGAGAAGATTCGACTAGGCCTGATGCCGCCACCACCACCTAAGGGTATGTCATGCCTGCTTCTAAAGCCTGGGTTTTCGTATGATCTTTGCCATCGCTAGGATCGCTTAAAGTTTTGGACCAGTGATCCTATCCATCCCAGACGATGGAATAGTTCCCAGATAATAATTAGGACCCTCAGGGAAAAGCTGCAACGACAATAGAGATTTTAGTAGAATTTTCTATAATCTTGCTTCCGTCTCCAGAAATTAGCGAATGTATTTCGTGGCCTGGCCCTATTTCGAGGGACCTAAAGCACTCCAGTTTCTCAAATTCTGGAACAATAGACACAGTGTCTCTTCCTGACCCTGATTATATTTTTTTACTTTTGTCTTAGATTTTATCGGGAATTGTAATACCACTCTCATCATCAGGATCTCATCATCATTTCAGGTTAACTTTCTCCAGGGATAACCCTTCTGCTGGAGAAAATCCTACTTCCTTGAAGCCAAGTGCTTTCGGCTTTTGGCTATTTGACGACATTTTAGTTCAATTATATCGACCAGGTCATGCTTCCATCTTCCGTTAGGCTAAGGAAAAGGAGATGGGCGCCACCCTGCACGCCAAAAATGTTGTGTGAATTTAACTTTAAACCTGTTCAGAAACTGCGGCGTGAATGTCGATAGTAATGTATAATAAAAAACAAGAAGAAGTTTGATTGTTGAGCCGTAAACAGTTTTAAATCCTTACAATTCTAAACAAACTACTTTCTTTTCGTGCTTTATCCCGTTGGTTTTCCCCTTTTACCTGCAAACCTCGCAAATTCCCCATAAACGTGGAAACACTGTATTTTGCTGTTAGTGTTGTAGCAATTGCAGAAATGCAATGTAGCGAAAAATCTGTTTACGCAGCATCAGCAATCCTATTTGCACTATTTTTTTAGTGAAAATATCCAACTTGATGCGAGTCCTGGCAAATGAAGCAGTACAGGATCCTACAAAGGTTGAGGCTCATGTCAGGGCACAGATGGCAGCAAGGCAAAAGTAAGTAGCTTGAAAACAGGTCTTGGAATCATTTTGTTAACGGAATCATAGAGTTCAAGACATATTTTATTGCTCTGGTCCATTCTGTTTTAGTTTGTCCTGTAAAAAGTGATTTAATCCGGGTGGCTATGATTATTCATTATTTAGACAGTATGGTTTCCGCTTCAAAAGTGGCCTGTTAGTAACCTGTCCTTAAAATAATCTTAGAATTTGTTGCGTCCGGTTATTTGACATCAGTAAACTACTAGGGCACAAGTACTCCCTACTATTTAACGTATATTGTGACTGTTGAAAGCCGTGGATCTTATGAATAATTTTGAAAAAGTTTACATGTGCTTTGTTACAGTTTTAGTCATCAGAGTAACATTGTTCTCGTCTAGACCGTCTGGTCTAGGTTCTTCGTACAAGACCGTTCCTAAGTCTTAAACTAGCGTATGTTGATTGTTGATATTTCGTACAATGGCGCGTAGGGGAATTGCACTAAATTGCCAGAATGTGTGACTGATAAACAAACGCCTTTTTGGAGATACCTCATAGCTTTCTGAGTTTCATTCGGTCTTACTTGTTGATGATGAGGTAGTACGACCTTAAGTAAATGATTAAGCCTACCAAATAACTTGAGCGCAAGGTACGGTATCTTCCCAGTCATCACAAATGATCGTTGTTGTTATTTATCTAGAGCACACGAAGCTGCAAACGAAGCTAGAAAATTAACACCAGAGGAAAGAAAAGCCAAAAAGATAAAAAAGCTCAAGGAAGACACTTCACTTGGGGTCCATATCGCGGTTTATCGACTGCACGACTTATCTAATCCAGCGAAGAAATTTAAAGTGGATACAAATTCTCAACAATATTTTATGACAGGTGAGTAAAAGCTCTGTTATTGTTGCCATGTTGTTTTCAATTTAACAGGTACGGATAAAATGGTTTTGCTATGCTGATGGTAGGTCAGTTGTCTTGTTGAGAAGAGATGTGGTCTGAAAAGCTAATCAGCGTGTAACATTTTGCATGGTCGCATGTAATATTACTTTAGTTTACATTATATTAAATTGTGCAGTATACTTAGTTTCGACTTTGTTGGTCCCCTACTCCAAACCTTTCTAAGCCCGCCCGTACTGTAATGATTTATTGAAATATCTTTGTGGGAGCATGTTTTTGGTATGCAAACAGCACTGACATATGCAGAAGAGGAGGATATGTGGAAATAGACTGATACTTTGGCAAGAGTACAAAATATTGCTTATGGTGGAAAGAAAATCATCTCGATCTTCGACTTAAATAAACTTAGCTGAATAATGCCAGTCCTCTGTTAAGCAGGCCCCATATATGACTGTACAGTACAGAAATAGCCTTATTTTCGAAATAAGTATTTATTTGGAGATAAAGAATTACATCTGTATTTCTGCTTTCGACAGTGTATATACACTTTTAATCACTGCCACTTTTTAAGGATAGGTTCAATCTTACTGTTGCTTGATTAACTTTCGATATCAACATTAAATTTAGCAGACGTATGAATGAGTATCACACTCATATAAGGTCAAAATTCCGTATGGTTTGCTTGTCTTTCATGAGTCTCCATCATACGTAGCCCTCCGTTATTTCTCTTCATTGAACTTAGTTCTTCGTTATCTTTAACCACGTCGTCCCACCTATCTTCAGAGTCTGGTGACTCTGGTCTAACTACTTCTTATTCTGTCTCCCCTTCTGCCTTCGTGTACTTTGCAGTCTGTCGTTCTTAACATACAGCTATTATGTTTCTGTCTAGCTATGTGTCTGGCCCATTTTCACTTTGCTGCTGTCCATATCTCACAATAGTTCTTTTTGTAATGTCTGAGCTCTTGATGCAAACCTGACATTTTATGCCCAGCATCTTTCATTTCATAGCTTCTCCATTATCTCTTCTGACATTAGTTGCCAATACATACTTTTTACTACACGCTTTCTTTTAGATAGCACAACCGTGACATCTGACTTGGTAGAAATTGTCCATAAACTATTCTATTTTGTCCTACAGGTATGGTGGTGCTGTTTAAGCAGATGAATCTTGTGATTGTGGAAGGCGGACCGAAAGCGCAGAAGAAATTCAAACGTCTGATGCTGCATCGGATAAAATGGGAAGAAGATTTGATCTCGACAGGAAAAAAGGAGACGAAAAAGGATGCCGGCAAATCTGAGAAAGAAAAAAAGAGAAACAAATGTCTGTTGGTGTGGGAGGTAAAATAGGTTTCGTTTTCTTGCTAGGGGCGGAAGGTTGTGTGTTCATCAATGGCACCAGATGTAAGAGCCTGATGTGTTTACTAATTTTTGGAATACTGTTTCTGTAATACTGTTGTGCAAAAGCACTGAAGATGAAGTTCATTACTAGTTCGTTCTCATACGTGATTTTTACGTATCAGAATTATAACCTGTACATTAAAAGGACTCCGTTTATGAACGAAAGCGTTTCGAGGCCCAGAGCTGTTGTTCCTTTGTTTGAACTGTGCTTCTGTTAACTGCAGAAGAAAAGATTTGATATGAATGCTCTTTCTTCTACTTCCGTGAAACCGTAAACAATTTAAAGAAACAGTAGCCGACTAAGTTCTCTTTTCGTTCTAATCATACGCCAGCATTTTTACGTAGATTCCTGAGAAAGGGCAGGTTTAAGGAGAGGAAGACTTTTTAAACAAGTATATTTATGTTGTTCATGAAGGTTCCTTTGGAAATAAACTGCGTGCAATGGTCGAACGTGTTTGAAACCTTCGAACTGGGTATGGCACCTATGGTCTAAGTATCGGTGATTACGCAATCTTGCGTTTTTGGTTGTTCATCTTTCATGTTTCTAGGATAAGTCGAATGACGTGCACAAGTAATGGAGAACTTGAATACTTTTTGATGCGATTAGAGATCATATGGTTCTTGAAGTTTGTTACAATTAATGTCCAACTTAACACAGATCAGTCATTATCAATTATTATCACGTATAGTATTAATTTAATATTTGTGAAATGTATGACTTTTGAAGTCGTAAACGCATATTTTCAGCCTTATGTTCACACACTTCTCTTTGTTTTTTCAAAGGGGATCAACGCTACCAGGAGTTTTAGTGACTGGAGCTTTAAGCAGTTTCCTTCGGAAGGACTTGTGAGGGAACATCTGAAAAAATTTAGTGTGGAACATTACTGGGACCTTGCATTAAGTCAGTCTTTACTAGATGACAGTATGGAGACCTAGCTTAATATATACAAAGTCTGTCAATCTTTCCCAGAGTGGAGGGGACTTCTTGTATAAATCTGCTGCCCTTGTCAACAAGCTATCGAATAGAGTAGATATACCTGAAGCTCCTGTGTTTATATGATCATCAAAGTTGCTATCAATATGCAAAACCTGAAGACAGGTATCGCCCTTCTGATTGTGAGCGATTATTGTTACTCCGAGGTGGGTACTTTCGAGAGAGCCTGCCTTAACGACAGTCGGTTCCCTCATTTGTTAAACGTATCATTGTGATAATGATTTTGGGTTTTTTTGTTATGCCCTTGAAGACAGATATTTTTATTGCTTTTATGGCAAATATGGTGGAAAAGAGCGCTGCAGACGTAGGAAATTTGTAATAGACGTAAAACTAGGTTTGCAGTTGTCATAACCGTTACTAGCCGTGACGTCTGTTGAGAATTAGAATACTTCACCAGAGGTATTACCTTATAGTCTATATGGATCTTATCCTGCCATTCTGACTTTGCAACCAACAAAGATGTGCTTTTGTATTCGTTAGTGTTCTGTGTTTTGTGCTGTCGCAGTAAAAGCCTGAAAATCGCGGAAAGCATAGAACCCCGCCAACCAGTTTATCCTTCCTGATTCTGCATTTTTTACAAAAAACGCAAACCATTTTATTTGAAATTATTTGCGCATATGTTGAAAACAGCCATGTCTCTTAATTATAACTACTTTTGTGTAAAATTCTTGTATCCACACGGTATACGGATATCTTTGGTATTTTGCAATGTTTAAATCGTGTTAAGTGTTCCCCCTTCGCCCTGTGAAAGCACACGGTTATTCTTGCTATGTTATTTGACATTTATCTGACGAGAATCTTTCCGTTGCTCATTTTTACCTTCATTTTGGTGTCGTTCGAAAAGTGTCTTTTGATCGAAATTTGACTGACTTAAATAAAATTACCGAGAGGAGGCCATCCCTGTTGGTCTAAAAGGACTTCACTCATATTAAGGCAATTAATTATTCATGCCAACTAGGCGTGTTGCCCTCGTCGTATAAAGATGTCATTACACAAACTAAAGGGATATGTCTGCAAATGTTTCGTATCGTGTACTTTTTGGCGTTACAATTTTATTAGTCCTCCTATGGCAATCCCACAAAGGCCTTACTAACCAGTATTGTTAACACGAGATTGGTTTTAGTCATTTGCGGTCAATCATCTTATTAAATTCCTGAGAGTTTCGAGTGTCTCAGTTACAACGCTGGATAGTGGTCAATGTTGGAGTGTCTATCGACAAGAATTAAATGGGCAGAACTTGTAAATGGGAGGCAGATTGAAATCACGATGTGGTTGTTAATCATGCAAGCTAGATCACTGGTTTGATGACCTTAAGCGAAGGCCACTAATACGTCAAAACATTTATCATGCTGATTTCAATATTGTACTATGATTCTTATTCGGATTTTTTTTGCTGCAAAAGCAAAAATCAGATGGGATGACGAAACAACTAGTGCACGGTTCGTTTTATTACAGTCCGCGTATCGGGGAAGGTAGTTTTTTCAGATATGTCTGTCTGTCTGCCTGTCTGTCTGTTCGGGCTTTAACTTTTGCATGCCTTGACCTGGAAATGTCATTTTTATTATTCAGGTACTGAAGGATTAGCAACGATTCTAAAACCTTGTTTAAATCAGCATTTCGTGAGAGTACAGATTATTTAGTATTTTTTGAATTTTCTTTTGTAAGAAAAGAAGAATGAGCATTGTTTTAAAGAATCGAGGAATTGATTACGGGAAGCCAATTCGTTTTGGAATGTGATATTGGATGTTAAGTAAAGTAACTTCCTAACCTGAAGTCACTCAGTTTTAAAAATACGTTGTTGCAATCACTATAACGGAACCATTTTATATAAAAAGATAATTGTCCAAGTTACTAATTGGAAAGCAGTAATCACTTGAACGATCCAGTTTCTGTGCTTTATCAATTTTTTTCCTGATCTGTGTTAATTTGAGAAAATTAAAGTTCTTAAATCGGTTTACTTTTTGAATTTATCTGGTTATGCTATGTTTTATATCTTAAATGGCGCAAAGCATGGTCTTAACGAATTGTTCTGAGTCGCCTATGCTGAGGTATGTGGAGACAAAATGGCCGTGCCTACAGGCATGTAATCAGTAATTTATAATCATTCTTGCATGCCTCAACGAGAAAACGTTTTCAGTGCGTCGCTTGTCGCAAGGTTATACGATCACTACTAGAAGCACTTTGAGAGCTCAAACCTTCCCTAAGCCAGTATTATTATTCAACTAACAGGGGTTTTCCCCTGGTAAAATGGTAACTGGATTCTCTCTCACTGGCACTATGAAGGTCTCATTACCAAAATAGTAATCCAGAATCCAGGATTTCGTTCGGATCACCCTCAAAATCCAACGGGACGTCACAAGACTGATTGTCTGACTTTTTGCATGAGGATCCGTCCAGTAGGTTGTGCGTAATCTTGCTGACAGACTAACACACAAACAGACGGTGATCTGAATCACCACCCAAAATTGATCATCTTTGAGTTAGCCTGTTTTTGACCTATCCTGAAAATTTCGTCAAAATCCGTCCATACCTTTTTGCGTTATTTTGCTAACAAACCAGCCAACCAACCAATAAATACATAAACCCCGATGAAAACATAACCTTCTTGGTGGAGGTTACTAGGCGAAGAGTTACATACGCGAGAGAAATATACCAGTAAGTCAAGAAGGGTGATCAAGGAGAAAAGATAACGGCTAATATTGAACATAAAAACATACAGATTTGATGTAACAGGGAAGCATTCGCCCCAGTAACATGTTCCATAGTTTTTGAAGTTCGAGAAAAGAAGCTACTTGAAATGACTTTCATTTAGGCAGTATAAACTGGGAAACCGTTGCAACAGACCCTCAGCATGATTATTGAGGATTGTCTTGTTTGAGTATCCATTCAAAGATACAATGGCTTATCATGTTAACGCAGGTTTGGTTTCGTTTGGATAAGGTCCGTGATGTCTATCATTTGTTTAATATCAGGTTGGTGACATTGCCTCTCTTATTATGCTCGGAACTTTTTCAACACAAATGTAGAAGAGCATAATAATGGCATGTCAGCGTGACCTGCTTACTTGGTATTGTCTTCAATATTTTTCTAAATTTAAGAATAGATTTAACTGCTGTTCGCACCAAATGACAGCTTGTTGCTAAAAACCGTTGCATTCTTCTGAATACTTGTTTCACTATACTATCGATTGTAGGCAGGTAAAAATATCATCGAGGCCAGTGATTTCACACCATGAAGTCTTCGGCAGGCAACAACAGAAGTAACACATCGATTCTTTGACAGGGCCTGTCTGCCCTGCATGCAGTCCAACATAAAGCCAAAGTCAGTTTAATTGTGGGTTTATTGGTCTGGCCCTCGACAGCGTTTCTCGTGTAACCTCTTGGACAAATGAATAGTCTAGATCTAGAGAGTACAACTTTATTGGGGGTATAATCAGTCGTCATAAAAATGCTGGCGATAAGGAATAAAGTAATGTATTTTCTTAAGTATTTCTGAAGACCACCAAAGCCTTAGATGTAGGACTCAGACTTCTGACACAAATTTCTTTATCGGCATTTCAACCTGTATTTGTGATAAAAATGTGGCTTTGCTGCCAAGGCTCAAAGACCTCTTTTCTTCCTTGTCCTTTCAAATAAAACACAGGTATGTTATCTGTCGCTTTGTTATGTTTTCCCTTTCGCGACTATTTGCAATAGTAACCGTAAAAGCAAACACAGTGGAGGTGAATAAGGAAGTGGTCCTCTTGCATTTGCTCTTAATACAGGATCCCATAATTAGGTTCCAGAAAGGCACCCCTGCTGAAATGCATAGTTCTTGATCTAATCAGTTTTCGTAAAGAAAGATTGATCTATCTAGCAATAAAGATGCGTTGGCGTAAAGTGTCTTGGGAATTCTACTCTACAAACATGCTTTAAATGTATGCAGCTTTAATGCAATGTGAAGGGGTGAACTTATAACACTGAAGTGAATCTGATCTTGTCTGTTTTAACAGCTGATATTAAGCAACTGGATTATGATTATTTAAGATATCATACCTTAAGCTATTCAGAGAGGTTGTCTCACCTTCGTTGTATTGTAATCGTAAATAATATACTTTTATTGTAAAGGATTAATCTTTACATTTGAGAAGGATCGGCAGGTAGTTCCTGACAAGAAGATGCTAATAGGGACAAGAACAATCGTAAGTTCTCCCAGCACACCCTATCATAAGGGCATCTGTATATTGACTTGATTTCAGAATACCCGACAAGAACGTTTATGGTCAGTGTTACTTAAATAAATTTTCGCACAATTTAATTCATACATGGTATCAAAAACACAGAGTTTATTCCGTTAAGTTTGATTTTGCTGTGTAAAATACTAGGTTGAGCTATAATGCAACCGGTTGCCATCACGAGATTACACCAGAACAATTCATTTTACTAACCATAACCGAAACAAAACAAAACAGTTCCTAACATTTATGCCATACATAATTCTCCTTCCTTTTGTATATAAGTTGAAGACAGAGATATTGTTGTCAAAAGGGATACTATTGCATTCATCAAAACGATATTGAATTGATATGAATCATGAAATTACAATCAACTTCCCGAAGTAGTTTACACTGTTAGTACATGACTTAAAGAAACTTTTTACCACTGATATTTACCTTTTTCTATGTAATATGTATGTCGTTTCACTTTTGATCATGCCCTTTTTGAACTGATATTGGGCAGGCAGAAATTCGCGAAAAACAGTCTCGAGAAATAACGAAAGTGAGAATAAGCTGTGCCTTGAAGTCCAGAACTTGGTAGATCTTTCATTACTTTATTAAATACGTAAGTTACGATAAAACCACTTGATTTTACATCTAAAAGATGATCACTACTTCGAAGAGTAATAATGAGATAGGAATGATATGGTCACGATTTAAAGATTCAAATTAATGATACTGGCTTTGCTTGCCATGTGTACAGATTTTTAATTTTGAAAAACAACAAGGATTTAGAGCTGATAGAACCTCCTGAAAATAGCTGACTCAAGGAAAAATGGAGACCGTAAATATTATCATATACAGTGTTGCAATGGTTATTCTATTACTTGCACTACTACTAAATGGAGTAGCATTATACCTAATACTTGATGCGGGTTACTATTATAATAACCAAAATGCTATATTTTTTCATTTGACACTATCAGAGGGTCTAATATCTGCTATCTACATTGTCATTTGGGCTGGCTGGCTCACCAACACTGATCCTAGTAATTCAGTTGTGGAACGTGTTGCCTTTTTCTTATCAAACGGTTTGTACACTTGTTTTTTACTAGTAATGATGTCTCTTACACTAAATCGATTATTTGCTGTGCTTTACTCTTTGACATACCGAATCTTTGTCACCAAACGGCGAATTGATCTTGCAATGAGCTTTGCCTGGTTTTGTGGAATCTTGACTTGCCTTCCAGTTATGAGTAGCAAGTATCAAGGATATGTCTATTTTGGACTCAACCTTATTTGTGTTGGAGTTTCAGTATTTACGTACACTTCCCTAGCTTTGAAAATGAAAGGAAGAAAGCATCTTTATGGTAGTCAACGCTTTCGAGAACGCATTTATCAGAACAGAATGGTAGCACTGAAAGATGCTGAAATGCGTTTCTTTCGACTTGTTGGATTCATTGTTCTGACGTTTACCCTTTTACTAACAATCCCTGACTTCATCTGGATTTTACTGGTGGAAGTTAAAGTGCTTAGAAAAACACCACGTTTAACGATACCGTTTATTCGAATGATATGGAACATGAATGGAGTTTTAGATCCATTAATTTTTATCTTGATGAACAAAACAGCAAGGATAAGATTAAGAAAGCTTTTGTTACGGATAGGATTTTGTAAAGAATCTAACTCTGCGACATTTTCTGATGTCGAGCTTTGTCAAATTCACATCAATCGACGTGTTGATAAGTCAAACATGTCGGCAAGAAGCTATTGTGCTTCTTGAGAATCTTTGCACCTGAAGGCCAAAGAGTGTTTTAAAGTTGGAAAATTTGTTTTCTCAGGCACATCAACGTTTGCCAACTTCTCATGATCTGCAATCATATTTGTAAATCAAAGTCTTAGCTACTGAAGAGTTGCAATGCCACTACAACATTTTACACGGAAATAGATTACTGTCAGTTCGAAGTATCAGACAATGGGGATTCAGTTACAAGTTCCTTTAATCTTGTTATCTTTCAATAGTACTATCTAAAGTTCTCCAGTGCGTACTGCCTTTGAATACTGAATTGTTTTAATGAAAAAATAGCGTTACTGGTTTTCGTGACTTAAAGCTTTGTTGGTTCTGCACGAAAATTGTTTTCGACCTTGTCACTAAACCTTAGTTAAACAATTATACATTTTTGATTAATAACGATACAGTTAGCAGGTGTACGTTAAGGCTACATTGTAATCTGGTTAAGGGGAAAATTTCAACTGTTCTAGGGGAAAGTTGCATATCCCATAACCTTGAACTGTGCCTAGTAACAATAGCATATTCTGCTGCAGAAAATAACCTAATTGTATTTCTGCATATAAAACCCGATATTTAAGGAGATAACCGTCTATAGCCTCAATAGAACGTAATGCCGGAGACAGAGCGAGGAGAAGGGAGGAAAATGAATGATTTGTATAGATATATTAAGAGGAAAAGAAAAACAAGGATGTAGAATTAAATGCGTTTAAGCAAGCTAGTATTTCAGTTGAAACCAGACAGACCGGTAGAGACGATTTTTTGGCATATTTGTTAGCATAGAATTGTAATGGTGAAATAATTCACAATGCCTAAGAGACAATTTAATTACCACAAGTTTTGAGTTGCGCTTTGAATAGAAAGTTGGGACACCAAGAACATTAAATAAGGTATGAGTAAGACCATCGGGGCGTCGAATCCGGGTCTCACGGCTGCAAATCTGTCGCCTTTCCTACTGAGATAAACAGCTCAATAGGAAAGATCGAAAGGCTAGTGGTCATCCAACCCCGATCGTCTCCCCGTTATTGTGTGCCTGTCTATTGATGTATACGCTGTACAAGCGGCAAGTGTTTTGTGCCTACAAGGTATCCATTTATCACCGTTTGTATTACTGCATATAGAAGTCGATAGGGTGGTCATGGGTTAAGAACAGAAATTAAGTTATGAGTACAACCACCGGACAATAACTTTGCTGGCTAAGGAGATTTAAAATATAGGCATTGAATAATTGGATATAGCAGGGTTAATAAGCTTATTCTTAATTCAAAAGATAACACCTATCTTGTAGCCATTTTCTCTATCTCTTGTAATGGGAACCGAAAACATTGGTATTCGAAGAAATAAACCTGTGTGGATAAGTGCACAGTTCAAAACTTTTTGTTTTTGCATCGTATGCATTCTAAACGACATATGAGATAATATTTTCTGAAGAATCATAGGAGATTGTTGTCTTGTGTAGCTTGTTATATATATATTAATGTGGATAATGTAAAATTTATAATGTATTACATCGCAAGGTAATCTTAAAGAAAATTCCCGTGAAAGAGTGAGCTATTACGAAAGAGGCTTCCGGGGATAAAAATGTAGCAGATTTGTTTTCTCCTTATTTCAGCATATATGTATGTTGAATATATATATATTAACATGTGTCTGTTGAGGTATTACATATATCTGACACTGATGAAGGCTTAAGCCGAAACACAGAAAAATGAATGAATTTCCCCTTACCAACCGCTGGGTTTTGTCTCGTGATACCAAGGACTTTGAATGTCCTTCACCAAACCTTTGTGCCGTGATGGCACGGAGG
>JANTCA010019528.1:0-24291 GCA_024741275.1 Chironex yamaguchii
TACTCTGAGGAGTGTCAGACGAAAAAAGCTTTTAAGTATGATTTTAGCGCAATGTCGCAAATTTTCAAGGCGAATTACAGAATTGTTATCAAGGAAATAAATAATTTGCAACTAAAACGTGATTTCTTTTGTAGGGGCGCATGCGCCTTGGAGTAAGTAGGGAAGAAAGGCCAAACAGGGCGGTAAGTAGGATGTTCAGGAAGAATTCGCCGACAAACTGGCCGTCCTGTCCCTTAATTGCCGGGAAAATAGCAATATTTGTCGAGAAAATAGCCCATGTTTAGCAAACGACCTTTTCCTGAGAGGGGTACGTCTCACCCCACTTACATATTGTCTTTAAGCCGAATCCATGTATATCTATAACTTTTAGTGTAGCATAAGTTAACTTAATTTGAAACGCACCCTGCAAAATGCTTGATAATTGTATTAGATAAAGTAGGATCTCGCCATAAACTTTTGGCTCATCGTCATAACCAAAAAAATATCCAGAGACAAAATGTTTCAATGCAAAGATGGGCCGCAGATATCGCACATTTTTAAAGTCCCGTGTTTGTTGCGCTGAACCCCATCGGGCAGGTTAAAGGTTCGAGCTAGGCTCACATATGGTATGTTTAGTTTTAAATATTTTTCCAAAACTGTTGAAAAATTAAACTAACAAAATTCTCAGTTTGTGACTTTGAAGTCTACTGCGCTCCAACACTCACACAGCAAAACTTGCCATTTTTCGGCATGCAATGTCAGAATAAATAAAAGTCATTCTTTTCTATGAAAACAACATCATTCTTTATTAGTTGGTAAAGCAATACCAATTGAGTCTCTAGCTTTGATATAAAAAGGAACAAACAACTTCTGAATAATTTTAAGACTCTTTCCCCTTTTAAGGATAGGATACCAAAATGCAGGAGGACGTGTATTTTTACCAATTTACGTACATAAGATGCATCACTGCTCACATAGGCTAAAATAAGCGCCAATTGTATGTGAGAGCTCTGAACACTTTCGTATTTCTGCTGCAACAGGCATAAGGTAAGCTTTCCCATATTATGGAGCATTTACAGTCCTGGGGACATCACAGTTCTTTTGATGATTTTAAGGTTTCATCCTCTTCTCCTTTTGTCAGGCACTTACTCATTCATGAAAGTTAATAGGTAAGCAGAAACCTATACTTAACAACACCCAAAACACTACAACTTTATTTCTTTCTTAGATTCCTTGTTATCACTAAGTCCCATTTGGGATATTCAACATCTAACACCTGGTCAATGACTAGTTAATGTTTTTACACCTTTTCACTTGTTTCTATCTTTTTGTGATGCCTTGTATCAAAATGATGCAAATACTTCTGCATTGATGTCTTGTCTAATAATTTCTCTGAAGATTTCAATAACCTTTTGAAGAAGTGTCAGAAAAATGGTTCATTAGTTAAAGCCTTTCCTTGCAGATTATCAGCCTTGTTCTACTATTCATAAATAGAGTACGTTTTCCACCTGGCTTATTTATCATTTGCTACTGAATGTATTCATTCTCAATTTATTCCAAATGTTACTCTCTTTCTTCTGCATGTACGTCCGTGGAAGAGCAGTGCCTACTGACAGCCAAAATTAGTTACATGTTTTGAATGCTCAAAACAATAGTGTTATCAGTGTTTTATTTACGTCAATGATTTATTTCCATGATTGTGACCATAGTTAACTATGTTTTATCTATCTTTCTTTCTAGCCTAAAATGGATCCTACTGCTGGGCAAAGGTCTCTCTCTGCTCCTGCTACCTTCTTCTGTCCTGAGCTGTTATTCTCCAAAACCTGTCAAAATTCTTTAATTCACCTTCCCACTTAACATTCTGTCTACCCTGTCTACTCCTCCCATCATTTGGGTACCATACTGTTAATTTCTCTGTCCATCTACCGTCCTTCCTTCTTAAAAGGTGACTAGCACACCTCCATTTCGCTCTTCTATACTCTTTTACATGGCTTTTACTCCTGTTTGTTGTCTAATCCACTTATTCCTTTTTCTGTCTCTAAGTGTTATGCCTAAAGCCTTCCTTTCCATTGCCGACTGCATAGAATGTATTTATGTTGCAACGTAACTATGTTGCGGCCATAGAAATATTTGTATTGCTTTGACCATACAGTCACTAGACCCTAGTAACTCTATGGTTGTTACCATAGACTTAATAGAACGTCTATAGTTGTGACTAAAGACATAAATAAATGACAATTCCGTATCTGTGAACATGTTAAGGCTTATTGAAGTAGCCTCTATTTGATATTTATGCCTGACTCGTTTGCATACAGGTGCCATGTTCAATTTGATGTTGCTTCTCTTTCTGCGAATGTGGTCATGATCATTGTCTAATTAAGTTTATCAAAGATTAATCAAACAAGGAATTAGATTGGGGTATTTTAATTTTAGGTATCATGTCCACTAAAGTTAACGGTGCTTTGGCGACAACAAGCGGGGATCCAAAAAGACCGAACCGCATATATCGATATAAACCATCGTCAAATAAGCCAGGAGACGATCCAACTGCAGATTATCTCAATCTTCTTGGAATGATCTTCAGTATGTGTGGATTAATGATGCGAGTAAGTGATCGTAAAGTGTTATTAAAATATCTGAAGTGTGCAAGAAGTAACATGACGTAGCTATTTTTCACTTCCGAGATATTCCAGGTGTTGTGTTGATGGCTGATGTATTATATTGTATAAAGTAATAGCTGGGTTTAACTTGCAATTAAGTAATGTCGAGCAGATTGGATCAAAAATAAAGAAGTCCGGATATCTTTTGTATGTAACTGCCCTGTCCTTTACACTGTAGTCCACAAAATACATTCGGGGTTAATAAAGTCCCTTAAGTTAATGACGTGTGGAGAGTATACGTGAGCTATATGGAGAACTTCAACAACTAGGCTTTGATATACGAATTCCAGTAGAATATCCTCTAACAAAGAAGTGTCTTCACTGCTTGAGATACTTCTCTGAGCCTTTAGTCCATCGAAACGTAATTACATGCGTCTTAAACCAAAGTAGTCAAATTCCTGGTAATCAACTTGTTATATAGGTTTTAGAAGTCCATCTAGGAGCCAGTAGAGCTCTCCAGAACAGTACACAATGCTATAGAACACAATAGTACATTCGAGAAGCTTTTAGAACAAAATAGAATAAATAGAACTTTCTAGAATTATAATTACTCAAATAGTCAACACTCACCAATACTTTACAGAAAATGTATATGACTCAAAAGGCACCATTGTGTTTATATCTAGATACTTCTGATGTGTCTCAGTGACTGAAAAAGGATTAACTGACTAACACATGTGAGAATAATAGGAACAAAATGTAATATGAAAAGCAACAATAAACTAAAACAATCTATACTTGATAAAAAGAGATAATTGAAGTGTTGATTAGTAGATAGGGAGAAACAGACCTATATGTGTTACAAAGGTAAATGATAAGAAAATAATTGAGCAATTGCTTATGGAAAACAATACTTACACTAGTCTAACTAAATTCCTGCTTCTAGGTCCTCTAGGTTTGAAACTATCAAACTGAAACTGCCAGATCAGTTCCCTGTGCGTGTTATCCCCATAACATCATCATCCAGTGCCATCTCTGATACGGAGGTTGACCACCACATTTTGCCATCTTTCAGGGTCTTCTGTTACTCTGTTTGCCTCAACATATGTTCTCAACCCAATTAGCTCTTTTACGTTGTCAGACCATTTTCTCCTTTGCCTGCCTCTTGCTCTTGTTCCTTCAATTTTCCCCTTCAATAAAGTCTTATTTAAGTTTCCAGCACTCCCTCTCATCACATGTCCTAGGTATTTCATCTTTCTTTCCATGAGATTTGCTTCCAGCTGTCTATCTGATCCTGCTCTTTCCAGGATTTCCCTGTTGGTAACTCTCTCCCTCCAGCTGATTTTCAAGATGCGCCTTAGATACCGCATCACAAAGCCCTCCAATTTATTCTTCCATACTCCTGAACACCTGAACAGTGCCATGACTCATATCGATATGCCAGCACTAAGAACACATCATTAAACAGAGTCTCAGTGTCAGGGTGATGTCTCTTCTAAGGAACTTTCCTATCCTGTTCTTGATTTCTTTATTCTATCTTTGCATCCTCTGTTATGGTGCTATGAAGGTACTGATACCAGTGTACTTGTTGAAGATCCTTTCCTTCAGCTTTCAGAGCATCTCACTCTGGACCGATTTTAGAGATCCACATTGTCTTCATTTTCTTGACATTCATTTCCATGCTATAAGTCAATGAGTCAAACACAATATAAGCACAATGAGTCAAACATTTTCTATAGTGCTTCTACAGTGTCTGCAGCATGGATAATATCATCAGCATAGCGAATATTGGTGTTATTGACTACAGTAACCATCACTCCCTGACAGTTTTCCATTGCCTTTTTAATCAAAAACTCACTGTACAGGTTGAAAAGGGCTGGTGAAAGGATACAACTTAGTCTTACGCTCCTTTTTTTATGTAAACTGCCTGTACATCCTGCGGTGGTTCTGGTGGTTGCTATCTGTCTCCATTATAGCTCCACAACAAGATTTGTCTCATTCTTTGCAATTCTTTCCTTCTCCATTAACTTTAGTAGCTTGTGATGTCTGGCATGGTCAAAGGCTTTTGCATAATCGACAAAGCACATGTACAGCCTCTTTTGTTTTCCTACCATTCTCTCTGTTAGAGTTCTCAGTTGAAAGATTACATCTCTAGTTCCTTTGCCCTTTCTGAAACCAATTTGTCTCTCACTTAGCTATTGTTCTACTAGTGGTTTGATTTGTATTAGAATAATTTTTTAGAGTGTTTTAAGGCATGGGAAATAATGCTGATGATACTTACTTTGTGTTGGCTTGGCTACCTTTGGTATAACTTATCCATAAACTTGATACTAATATTCTCTGAAACCACTAGGACCCTCCGACAGAAAATGTTCAAAAAATGTGCTTGTTGGACTGCTGTATATCTACTAAACTTTTTACCAAATGCTCTGTAATTTTAAAATCTAATCCTAAGCTTTGTATTACTGCTAACTAGGTATCTTATTTTACATACAGTACATTCTAGAACATAAACTACTCGGAAGTATCACAATGTAGCCTATGGTTAATTCTGTATTCCTTGCCTGATTTATAACTTTTAAAACTGCCCCCTTCCTCTTAAAACTGCCAGATTTAGACATCTATTTTTGCCACAGTGAAAACTCCCAACTTCTCTTGAACGTAATTTATAATCTATATAGGATGTCTCTGCTTTACTGAAAGCTAGATGACACCCTAGAACTAATGGAATTCTAACCTTTTCCTTCTTCTCTATTGTCCTTAACTTCAAGCAAGTCCTTAGTACGCTACATATATATGTATGTGTATTTATATTGGTTAAAATTTATTTCAGGTTGTTTTTCTATCTCATTTGACTAATGGTGTTTGTTTATATTATAGATCAAATGGGCTGCATGGGCAGCTGTATATTGTTCCTTTATTAGTTTTGCAAATTCACGAGCATCAGAAGATGCACGACAAATGTTCAGCAGTTTTCTGTAAGTAACTGTTCCTACATTTTGTTATTGTTACACATGCAGTGAATGTAAACCATGTTTTCATAAGTAGAATCAGAATCTTCTATTTGCATTTTTTTTCCCCCAAATTTTCTACAAGTTATATTCTTGGATGGTTTCTGTTGGATTTTTGGAGATATTGTATTGTTCCTTGTAAGACTGTGAATACCAGTCCCATATCATAAGTTTCTGAAAAGAAGTGTATTGGAAAAAGTTACTGAAATCTAATCCTTAATCTCCAAATCCCAAAATTCTTTAATTGGATCCCTATTTTGCATGGAACATGCTGGCCCTAGGTTACTAAACCATCACAAAGTTCCTTGCAAGTAACCCTATGTTGTTGTCATTGCCTAGCTTTAGGGCAAAATCTGGCTGTGAAACTGTGGTGACAATTTGTGTCACCCTATTTCACAAACTACATTTTAAGGGAGGTAACCCTATCATCAGTCAAGTTAAGGTATCATATAGGCAAATTGTATGATATAGGTTGCTCCTCTGGGGTGTGGTATTTATTTAATTGCAAAATAGAGAGCCATTGCAACTTTGTTAAAGATTGTTAATGATTTTTTTCGCATCTAATACTTTAACGAAAGATTGACATTTACCCCTAGTGTACAGACATAATATTTTGAGAATGGAAACTATTTTTAAAATACTCAAATTTATATTTTTACTTTTGGAAATTAAACAATTAAATATTTTGTTTACAAGATTCAAAATTTCTGTTACATGATATGTGTTTATATGTGAATGCTACCACATGCACTTGAGAGAAATTTGGTGCACTTTTTTTCACTCTTTTTATGCCTCCTGGTTTACAATTCTTTGCACGTATGTTAAAATACACACATTGTCAGAAAAAGACTACTAGGCATGTAGTCTGTCACTTGCATAAAAAACCCTGTGAAGAGGCCTGAAAATGGCAAGCAATGACACTTGAATTACTTATTAAATAATTATTCTTATGGTGTTACTGAAAAATTGGCTAAGTGATTTGAAGGTACATCTTTCACAGTATGTTTTGTCGTCATTTGCAAGGTGGAATCGACTCAGTTCTTCCTTTACATGGATCTGTAGGTTTGTGCCATTAACCTCAGATTACTTTAATAACAACATGTTGAAAAAAAACATAACCAGTTTGAGTTTAAGTGTTTACACTGAAAGTTTTCAAAATCCTTCATGGTCCAGACAACATATGACTAGCCTGGTATTGTTGTTGTTGTTGTTATTATTATTGCATAGCTTCAGATTCCTTGCAGTGGGTAGAATCCAGCTGCGAATAATGTGATGGCATCACTCTGTTCCACGAACTGCATTTTACGGCAACATCAAATGATGCTTGCAGGACCACTGCCATCTGTGGAACTTGGTTTTATGGGAGAGTCTCTAACCTGTAACCAGTATGGGATTATGGGGTCACTCTGCTCCACGAACTGCATTTTACGGCAACATCAAATGATGCTTGCAGGACCACTGCCATCTATGGAACTTGGTTTTACGGGAGAGTCCCTAGCCTGTAACCAGTATGGGATGATGGTGTGAACTTTGTTAAGAACAAGAAATAATTGATTTTTAAACCTTCACATGTCTATCACAGAGCTTATAATTGACATTTTTATGTCAATATTGGAAACTAGCTTTACCTATGCATGCCAGCATGTCTTGGGAGGCGGATGCGTTGGTAGATGTAACCACTGAACCAAGGTAGTAGAAGGCATCCGCAACTTCTATCTGCTCGCCAGCAACCATGAGTTGCGGCAATTGGGCTAGGTGGAGGGCTAGGGTTTTGGTCTTCGCAGGCTTAATTGCCAAACCCAGATTTGATGCCGTTAGCACTGATCGAATCCATAAGAGTTTGGGCTGACTGCCCGTTGTCAGAGAACAAGTCAACATCATCCATGTATTCCAGTTCATTGAGTACTCACCAAAGTGAATACTGTCACGCTCGTGAATGGATTTACGTAGAACCCAAATTAGGACAAAGTTGAACAGCATTGGGGACAGTATGCAACCCTGTCTCGCACCAGTAGTGATACAGAACGGGTCTGTCGAGCGATGGGGAGTTCATACCCGGGATGAGGTACGATCCAAGTACATCTCTTGTAGCATATCCACAAAAAGCTTCGGTACCCCATACATCCGCAAAATCTTCCACATTGATACACGGTGCACGCTGTTAAAGGCAGCGGCAAAATCGATGAATGAGACCACTGTTGGTATGCCGTGTTGCAAACGGCATTCCAGGCAATGGCATAAGGTAAATATTTAGTCAGAATATCCTCGGCCAGAATGGAAGCCACATTGATTGTCTCGGATTTGCTGTTCGTACAGAGTGGATACGTGCTGCCGTATAATGCTGGTCAAGACCTTGCCGGCAATGGAGAGTAGCGAGATGCCTCGATAGTTGGAACAGGAGGTCCTATACCCTTTCTTATGCAGTGGTAAAATGATACAGTCTTTGAAATCCTGAGGCATCCTTCTTTGGTTCCAGACGATGTGGAGTAGTGATCTAATTGCGTCAACGCAGCATTCCCTCACGAGCTTCAATGCTTCCACAGGGATATCACATGTACCAGGGCTTTTACGGTCTTTGAGTTCTTTGAGTATAGAAGCGCAAACTTCAGCTGCTGGGGGGGAAGGCTGGTCCACAAGGTCTGACTCCAGGGGGAAGACATCGTTTTGCTGGTCAGGGTCAAGTATTGGGGGCTCTGGCCGATTAAGGAGAGACTCGAAATGGTCTGTCCAATGGGCTTTACGCCCAGAGCAGGAAGTTACAAGTTGGTCATTTAAATCCTTTTGGGTGGTTGGGGGAGAGCTGGCTTTTCTGGCACCTGTAATTTCACATACCACCGAGAAGAGGCTCTGCCTTTCACCTCTATTGGCAGCGGATTGCATGATCTCAGTTTGACTGGACCACCACTGTTCTTTGTCGTTTTTCAACCTGCGTTTAACTTCTCCGGTGAGGTAGTTTCGGCAAGGCCTGTCAAGGAATTTTCTTTGTTCTTCAATGAGCTTTAGCGTGTCCGGTGAGATCCATGGTTTGTTGGGTTTTTTTCATGTGCAGGTAGGGTTGCTTCTACTGCACCTAGCAGGGATTGCTTAATGCCCGACCACTGTTCGTCGAGAGACAGATCAGGATCCAGGCTGTGGCAGCGATTGTTCACTTTGACCGCATACCGGTCACGGATTTGAGAGTCGCACAGACTGTTCAGATCTCTGGTGGGTGGTCTTTTGGAGGAGTGAACAACTTTCAAGTGTAGCTTGATCTTTGCTACGAAAAGGTGATGGTCTGACAACACGTCCACACGGTGATTAGCGCAAACATCAGCCACCATAGAACGCCAGGCCCGGCTCACAAGGAAATGGTCCAACTGCTTTTTGGTTCTGTTGTCGTTGGAGTGAAAGGTGTAATGCAGCCTTGGTTTATGTCTAAACCAGGAATTACAGGCGACTAGACTGTTACTGGTGGCAAAGGAAAGTATTCTTATTCCATTGTCATTCAGCGATCCACAGCCGAATCTGCCAAGCACACATGGCCAGGGCGAAGTATCTGAGCCGGTTTCGGCATTCAGGTCACCGACAGCGATTACGACGTTCCCATTGGGGACGAGATCGAGGAGCGACTTAAGCTCATTGTAAAAACAATCTTTGGTTGCAGAGTCATGGGCGTCGTGAGCGGCGTAGGCCCCAAAAATTGTGATTTTGCGTAAGCCGCAGAGCTCCAGAACGGGAAGGCGGCTACTCACCAGAGTGAAAGATTTCACAGAGGACGCATACTTGGAGTGTATGGCAAAAGGGACTCCATTCTCCCGTTTTTTGCCACCGGAATAAAATAGCTTATATGCAGTTGAGCAGTCTGAGGACAAGATGAGAGATTCACCGCTGTTGCACCACTGAGATTCGGATAATACCACAATGTCAATCCCATATCGGGTAAGCTCATCAATGAGAAGTTGGGAGCGCCCAGGCGGGCACAGGGACCAAACATTCCAAACACCGATTATGCAGACTGGATTGCAGTTAATAACATTATTGCCGCTTTGCCCCGGCTTGGTAGCTTTACAACGAGTTCTGTTTTGATAACTGTGCATAACTGGATTGTTCAGGTGGGTTTTATGGGGGTTGCCGGTCCCCAACACTCCTCCTCCCTGCCGCAACCCTGTGGAGCTTTCAGAGAAGCCTACACCAGCAGGGACTGGCAGGTCCCCAGGCTTGGGACCAGGTATAGCGGAGTTTAAGTTGATGCAGAGGTTGATGATGCTGCATGCTTATTTTTCCGCATTGACATGGATTAGACATTAGGGTGCCCAAGAAAGTCTGAAGGTTAGATCGAGTCATTACTAATATAATCAAGTTAGTCTGACTAAAGGTTTGCCTGGGAAGGTTATGTTCTAGTAGTGTGTTGATGGTCAACTTCCATATACAGTTATAACAGAAATTGGCCTTCTTATGTTTGAATCACAATTCCAAACTGCAAATCTGGCACCTTTTGTAGTGAGCTTAACTGCTCAATAGCAATGATAAAACAATGGTGGTTGGTTAACTCTAATCACCAATTTGTTTACTTCAATATCTGTATAATGGCTAGTACATGTACAAGTGAAATCTGTTTCAGTATCTATAATAGACTGATTATGTACGTATGGTGACATTACTCTTTACTGGAGAGCAAACAAATGGTTTCAAAGCCGAGCCCTGATTCACTTCATTGCTAGTGCTTACTATACTCTTCATATCGTACAACTTCCAGCTCCCATCCTCAGATAAGCTTCATCCCCAAATAAGGCCCAACCCTGACATGGCACTTTTTGCTTAGGCCACTATTGAAGCTTAATCCTAAGTGAGATCATTTTTAAATAATAAGAAAAACTTTGTATTTCTGTTAAATCCATGATAAATCAGAAATTAATTAATAATTGACATTAACAAGGCAACATCTAATCGTGGAGTATTTTAGTTTGAGTCAGTTTGAACACCTATACTGTGACTGGTGTTCCGCTATCGTTTATCAGACTGTTGAGACGCTTTTGTTAATATTGAAAGTGCTTTTGATTCCTGTTGATGGCTAAGTTGAAAACTGCTACATTTTATGATGCATTTTGTTCTTTTTGTTTATGTTGTAATGATTATTCCCATGCACACGGATATACATTAATACTTGATTATGTACACCATGAGAAGTTAATTCATTAATATATACTTCTCTACCAAATCATTTTCCAGTTTTCTTTCCCTGGTAACGTCAGCAATCCAATTGTTCATTTTTGCACCTTTGAAAAGACTGTGTGTCAGTCAAGAGTCAGTAAGCCTCCACTTGTTTCGCCCCCATAAAATTATTTCCACATTCATAAATTACTTTCAAAGGAATCCTTATTTTAGGAATTGTGGTGTAAATATCTCCTCTTTGCTAGTCAATATAACTTTTGATCTTGTAGTAAAAATTGCATCTGTAGTGTTCCGGCTAGAAGACAAAAGTTTTACTGACAGGGCACAAAGAACTTAACTGTTTATCCAACAGCTGTTCCAACTCATTCAAGGTGTAGCATGAGAAATATCTCTGTTATTTTATTCACTAGCATACCGTATTTCCTTGAAAACAAGCCGATTGAAAAATAGGGCAAGATATGTTAGTAGAGACGAGGCCCACCTTGAAAATAGACCAACGCAAAGAGAAGCCATTGCACTGCTTTAAATCAGTAACAAAAGTGTCGAATTTGGATTCATTGGAGTATTGCATCATTGGATCGAACATTTATGAAGTGTTTGAAAATATATATTTCATAATAGTAGCTCCTATGAGAAAGTCATTCTCTGCTAAGTTTAAAGAAGTCATGAAGTATGTCACAGAGAAAGGCTGTTCAAACAGCACAGGTGGAAGACATTTTGGAACCAATATTCACCTCTCAAATAAGCTGAGAATGTAGTAAGTAGTGCAAAGAATTTCATTTCACAATAATAAATAAGTCCCGGATTGTTTTCGATTAAATTCAGCCTCAAAGCTGTAGTCATGTCATTTACGATTGAAGTGCCTTTATTGTGCATGTCAAGTAATACTGTTGTATAATCTATTTTTTCTTTTTAGATTGTCCGTTTCGGCGGTTGTTATGTCCTATTTGCAGAATCCACAACCTATGGCAGCGTCCTGGTCAAATTGGTAGCATATTTCAGAAATCTTTGTATCGACTGACTAAAATGAGAAATGTGCTGACCAAGTGTATTGGTAAGATCTAAGGAGTACTTCCGGTGGTACATCATTTTATAACTGTCTATATACAGCAGGAATATAAGTGTATAGTCAGGAAGCATTGCCTGGGATAAACTTTTGTCATTGGCATTGAAACATGATAAGTATTAAATTGCCAAGAAAAATCTAGCAATGTGTTTTGCATTATTTAACACTGAACGAAAAAAAAGATTTATTACTTTGATGTCTAATGATTTGGTCTATTATTCTGTTGTATGATTGATGTTCTGTTGTTAAAGGAAACTGAGTTTTGAAATCGTGCCAGAATCGTTGCAGGAATTCTCAACAAATGGCACTGTGCCCAGTGATTTCTCAGTAACACACTAAGGAAACTAACTGTTCTCTTGACTGAAATTCTAATTGTTTTCTACTTTGTTTTATTGTAAGTTACAATGTTACTCAAGTATCCAAGTGACATGAGTAATTTGGTTTCTCAGCATCTCATTCATAGATCTATCGAAGTTACAAGAGACTAAATGCAGATTTATGATGATCTTACTTAAAACGTTTAGATTGGTTAATTCGAAGGTTGTTTATTTGCTTTAAATATTTTCATACTAATATTGAAAAATAAAGCATTTTTCAATTTTTCATGTATTTGAATTGGCATCAAGCAGCGTTCAAGTCAAGTCATGTAACGATTACTCTAGATATTGAGCACGGGAACCTTTATGATGCTGCCGGGGTAAAAGGCTTAGAAAGGGCATCTAGAGGGACAATGTTAGTAAGGTTAGGGGTCATACTTAGAATCCGTAACGAGTAACAGGGGTTCCACAATGGGTTTTTGACCAAGTTCTTGCATTTTAACACTCATAATGATCTTTACCTGTTCTTGAAAACGCTCAATATTTACTTGAGAACTTTTGTTAAAGCATATTCAGTTGATTGCCAAAATTTTACCAAATTTTTGATTAATGCAGACTGGGACTTCATTTACCAACATTTACCTTTTTTCAGGAGGTGTCACACCCCCATACACCCCATCTCAACTGCCTTGGTCACAAAATCAATATCCCCTGCATACTGTACATTGTTACATCCACCAAGCTGGTATTGTGTGTTGTTGTTTTTTTACTGTCCTTCTGTCTGTCTTTCTGTTCGCATCTTTATGCAAATTTGTACAAGAACAGTGTATTTGTCCACGCTAGCACTCGGATTTGTCCAAGCGATTTTGGATCGCTGTATAATTTATGATAATGATACCTTCATAAAACCATAACAAGTAAGGAAATCGCAGTTACTACGATGTCTATCAGAATTGCATATTTGAATATGAAGAAAAATAGGAGCCCCCCGCCCCCTTGACCCTTTTGGGTTGATGCAGGTTTGCCCTGTACGAGTGCCTCTAGTTCTTGATGTTTTTCTTTTTAAAATGGATAAAAAGTGGCTCTTGGAGGTATGGTTTCCACCAAGTGGTAAATTTTCAGCTGGCTTATCGCTAAATGGTGTTCTGTTCCAATTTACAGGGACTCACAGAGTGTATACTCTAGAAGATGATAGTACTCATCATAGCTGGCGTAAGAGCTTTTGACCATGCTACTATTGGATTCTCTCCACTCAAACAGTTGACAGGAATAGGTAGGGTTACTAACAGATTTGATTTATTTTAAATAAGAAATCTGTTCTCAAAACTGTAGCGGAATCTATTTGTAGCTCGAGTGGATGATTTTCTTTTGTCGGATTGCAGTCAGACATGTCAAGTGGTGATTGGCAGGGATGCCGGAACGATGGTAGGGCAAGGGGGCGGCTGGGGAAGGGAGGCCAATCGAGGCCGAAAGTAAGGCAAATGAGTTGACAAACTGGAGGCACTGGGGGTACTCTTTCGGGAAAATGTCCGACTGTAAAGGAACGTTGATCATGCTCGTTTAAGTCATTATTTTGGCTATTTCTTCACCATGTTCCCCTCATTCCTAATGGTATAAGGATTATCTGGAAGCTGCTATGGAACTAGCAACCTATGTAGACTATAGCATCGAGTTGCAGCTTAAGTTGCCTTCTGTTTTTGAGTTTTCTGGCTACTTGTGATTTTTTTGTTTCGAACTATAGCTGAACATAAATAATATCAGAAATGTTTATTCCATACTTAAATGAATACATAAAACAAACTACACGGAGAGATAACAGATTGATAAAGAGGTAAATAATTATTTTAAACTGTAGCCTTCAGTATCCTTTATGTAATCCCTTTATTTACCAAAGTAGTCCTTTCTTGGTTCATTCCTCTCGGCGAATTCATTTGCAATTGATTCTGTGCTAAGTATGCGCTCACAGGATGCTGAGGTGAGTGGTACGGCGTAATAAAACGTTATGATCTTGTGGACTTTGGAACACTGCTTCTTTGCAAAGGGCATGGAATTGAAGATACCCCGGTTGAAATAAGGGGTACTGATGTTACGTTCTTCTTATGTTCCGTTTTTTAGATAGCAGAGTAAAACGACATAGAAATACATTTATCAGAACAGAACAATCTTCAGTATCAACTCAGCATGAAAATAGATCATAAATTTAAGTGAATAACAGAATGAGAGTCCAAAGTTCACTGTTCGATAGATAATGCTCAGACCGGGGCGTTCTTGAAAGTCTATAACAATAACTACAAATTTCTCTTACTAGGCTTTAATGAAAGAAAGTCCCAGTTTAACCAGCATGCCATCAAAACGCTTAGAATTTCAG
Organism: Chironex yamaguchii; assembly: GCA_024741275.1. Taxonomy (NCBI): domain Eukaryota; kingdom Metazoa; phylum Cnidaria; class Cubozoa; order Chirodropida; family Chirodropidae; genus Chironex; species Chironex yamaguchii. The sequence continues at coordinate 14,493 of JANTCA010019528.1, forward strand.
TGGCTTTGTCAGCATATCCGCGTACATTCCATTTGTGCTACAGTAGGTGAATGTCCTTTCAGAAAATCAGAATATTCTTTTGCAAATAATAAGCCATCAATGCACTTAAAGTATTAAGACGTACAACTGGAGCAAACGTTTCATTAAAATCAATTCCTAGCTTTTAGGGATATCCCTTTGTTTCCAATGAGAAGCTTCTGGTATTTGTAGTGATTCCTCTATAGTTTGTGGTTCACAAATACCACGAAAGAATAAACAATGTTGCACAAGATTAGACTCAGCAACTAAATCAAGAAATTTAAGAAAATTCTTCTTCACCTGCCCAGTCCCCTAGGCATTTCTGCTTTCTGCTCACACGTCCAGAACGAGTATTAGCAGCACTATCGTCCGTCCTTTTTATCCGCATCACTATCATTTATTTCAGCTTCAAGTAAGCCTTCTTGGCAATCAGACTGCAAGTTAGGATCATGAGCATCTTTCCCAATCTTCATAATATCTGATGGCTCGGTATCTATAGGAGTTACAGTGCTTTCATCTCCTTTAAAGTTCACTTCCTTAAAAACAACATCACGGCGAATAACAAGACCTTTACTCTTCTCGTCATACAAACGATAGCCTCTAGTTCCTTCCTGGTACCCTACAAACTGCATTCTTTCTGATTTTGCTTCCATTTTCCTTCCATAAGTACTAGGTTTCAGTGCAAAAGCAGTGCAACTAAACACACGTAAATGCTTCACTGTAGGCTTTCTTCCATACCACCTTTCAAACGGCGATACTCCCAACGTGGCTACTGGCAAACTACATAACATGCAGTACATGCTGATTCTGCCCAAAATTCTCTTGGACCTTGGCTTAATGCCGTCTCTTGAAGAGTTCGATTTAAGCTTAGACACTCTATTTTGCTGAGGGGTAAATGGTGTTGTCGGTTCATGTCTAATCCCTATTGATTTAAGGTAGGCTTCAGATTATACTGATGTGTATTCTCCTCCGTTTTCAGTGCAAAGGGCTTTATATCTTCTCCAAGTGAATTCGTGATCACAGCTTCATATTCTTTAAATTTCCGAAAACACATCAGATTTACGTTGCGGCAAATAAACATGCCAGAATCGACTGTAGTCATCTGTAAAAGTCAAGAAATACTTTGCACCTCCAAGTGAGCCAACAGAAATCGGTCCACAAGCATCACTGTGAACACGTTGCAAATGTTCTCTGTAGATTGGATTTAAGCTGAATCTTTGAAAGGTTTTCGTGTTTGTTTTCCAAGAAAACAAGCATCACAAAAAGGTATCTCGCCAGATAGATTTTCAACAGTATTAACTTTTTGAATGACAGCTGTCTCAAGTCTTGCAATAATGACATGGCCTAATCGTTCATGCCAAAGTTTCAAAGTGTTCTGACCTTGCGCAACATTTTTTTTCTCAGTAATTCGACCAGTTTCACATTTCAGAAGCCATATCTGATTTGCCGGGTACCCAATAGTAATTCCTGTTCACTGCGAGTAATTTTACAGCTTTTGCCTGTAAGTTGTACACCCCACCTACATCCCATTTTTGCCGCAGCAGTAGCAGAGAAGAAATTATTTTCCAGTTGTGGTACATATAATACATTTGAGAAAGTGAACTGTTTCCTTTTTCCATCAAATTCTCAGCTAACAATCACAGTACCAATTCCAAAAGCATCACAAACAGCACCATTTTCCGATAAAACTGCTTCAGGGACTCTGAAGTCAACGTATTTCTTGAAAAACTCCCTACAAGGTGACATATGTTTTGTTGCACCTGAATCAATTATCCAGACATTTTTGTCTTTTGTCTTTATCTCAGAACCAGAACCAATTGTAAGAATCGTATCCTGAGGATCTTCGTATGTCATATTTCCATCAATATCACTAGCTTCGTGCTCAGCTCTCTTGACACTATGTTTATTGGGGTTATTTGGGCAATTTTTATGAATGTGTCCAATTTTTCCACAACCATAACAAGAACCTGGTGGCCCATTAAAACGTGGCTATTGTCTCCCCTTAAAACAGATGTAGTGTTTTCTCCCACTGAGCCTATATCAGCATATAATCGACGTTCTTTAGTTTTAAGAGATTCCCATAATTCAGACATTGACCCAGAACCTTTTGCAACAAAAGCCATTTGCAATCCATCATACGACTGAGGAAGACCTCTTAACAGAAGAGCAACTTGAAAGTCATTTTCAACCGTTGTGCCGAGGACCGCTAGTCTCTCAGTGAGATCTTGCAATTGTTGAAGTATTAGTCAATCGTGGATGTACTATCCATCTTCAGATCTAGCAACCGTGTTTGCAATTGTGGCTTATTTGACAAAGTAGTCCGTTCAAATGGTCCAACGGGTTTGTCCCACCTCGCTTTCGGTGTATTTAAACGCTGATGAGCAATACCATGAAGCTAGCTATTTGACACCATTTGTAACAAAATGGATTTAACAAGAGCTTCACGTACATGATACTTTGAAATTAACTCAGTGTAATCAGCAGCATTTGCATTATTTCCAACAGCAGGTAAAATGGGTTCCGCTTTTTCTCCTGTACACAGTTTCCATAGTTTACGGTCCTGTAGATAGGCTGTTATTTCCAACTTCCATGTAGGCCAGTGGGGGCGTTAAAGTCTATAACAATAACAACACCATGTAGTAGAGGCCAAGGACTGTAGGCAGGCCATCAAGTTGCATTCTCAGCTTGTCTTTGTCAATCAATGCATAAGCTAGGCTACCTATAGGAAACCCTCTTTCAGTCATTGATCTTAACATGATTTATTCTATGCTCCTTACGAAGGAGGAATCATCCAGCTCGAATCTTTCCTTGACACTGGACAATCACATGAGTGGCTTCATAATACAATCAGTGCATCTGGTCAAAGCTCCCATCGTCTGCTATTTTAGTGTCCTGTCGGTTAGAACACTATCTCCATATTCCATCCATATTGTGACTTTACTTGCCAGCTTCTATTGGCTATTCCCTTCACCCCAGGAACATTATTGACTTTATTAACAATACGCTTAAGTTATATCTCCTTACTCATTTTCAACCTTTGTAGTGTATGGAGCAGGGAATACGAAGCATAATCAGCAGATATATCAACTGCTTGGAGTTTTTTTTGAGAACTTTCTCAGCAAACAGAGAAGCACACTTTTGTGTGTCGCTGTTGTCGGTGCACGTTGAGCAAAAGGCCTTTCTGTTTTCCCTGTTATAAACAAGCCAATCATGCCTAGCAAACCATTCTCCGAGAAAGAATCGTCCATTCTTTTCACTGCTCTTCTTATCTTGACCAGGGTAATCCTTCACAGAGTTTACCCAGCTTTCTGGTACGACAACATTGTGTGCCCCATTCAGTTTTTGCATAAACATCAAAATATTTTGGACCACTGGCTCTTTGAAATGTCGATGTTACTCGTGATTGAGCAGGCTGTGCAATCGCTTCAGCAAGTGCTTTCGTAGCAGCTCTTGTGTTTGGTCTGCTCTTGGCATTGTGTAATGAAAATTGGAAGTCACTTTTTTGAACAAGCAAATCTCGATTGAAGCCTAACGTTGTAGAAAAACGTAGTCTTGTTTGGATGATTATATTCTGTTTTAAAAGTACTTAAAAGGTGAGAAAAGTATGTCGGATGTGCTTGGAGATCCATTTAGACCAAAAGATGGAATTTTGATGTTAGGTGACGTTTGCTTAAGTGGCATGTAGAGGAAATGATTGTGCACTATGTGGTGGCTGAAAACGTAGTAAACGAAGTAAATGATATTGAGAAGAAAATTGGTTGAAGTATTTGCAAGGGGCAAATCATAGGGGTTTTTTTATTTTACATTCTCAAAACAAATTATTGAAAGGGCACCGTTACCTCCTTTGCTCCCGAAACAAAAGGCAGTAGGGGCGCTTCCCCCTCGCCCCCCTCTCCGACGTACCTGGCGATTTCCGTGCCAGGTGGCAATTGGATTATGACTTTATGATCATTAATATCAGTTCAGACCGACTGCAATTGAGCCGGATATTCTGGTTAGATTGCAATCAGACAAGAAACAATATCTGACGACGACATATTTAAGGAAAGCTTGCTCCCGCCTGACATTTTATAGAGACTTTGTGGTCTACATGGATTACAGGACCTGATCCGCAAATTTCTATGTTGATAGATGCAATCAAGTTATAATATCGGAATTTCAAATGGATTTTCTGGAACACTTGGTTTATCCCTGAAAAAAAACAGGCTTTAAACGGAATTAACTTTGTAGATACTGTGTCCCAAATATTCCACATAATCCTAGACAAGTGAAGAGACCAATCTGCCATGTGAAGAAGGAACTGCTTTGTGTTCAACTTAAAGAAACTTTGATCTTAAGGTTTAGTGTAATGGTGCATTTGATTTTGTGTTAAAAGGATACAACAAAGTATATTTCGGCCTCGTTGATAACTGGCCTCGGTACTTCATTGTTATTGGGTTAAGTGATGAATTAGAAACAGCTTACGTTTAGCCTGAAAGTGACCTTAAGGCTTTTATGTCGCCATTACATATAATGAAACAGTTTTATTGAGAAACCACGATAAGTGGCTTGTCTGTTAACACAGTGCAAGAGGAACTTGTCGTTAAACCTCCTCTTTGCGGCTCTAATTTATAGGATTTAAAACTTCAAGGAGTAAAGCATTGCCATAATTATATCAAGCCAGACTTAACTTCAAATTGATCGTGCAATAAACATAGCATGCATTGAAGATCTTTTCTTTTTCAGGTGCCATCAGCAATACTTTGTTTGACGAAAGTTGATATTTTGCTAAAGGTTTCCCTTGAAGATTAATACAGACGTTAAGGTTGACAGCATGATTTCTCGTCCCATCCTTTACCCGTGTAAATTTTTATCTTCATCAGGCGCGGATAGAGGGGAGATGCATGCGCCCCAAACTGTATTTTTCACATCGCGAAAATTTGGGACATTCCAGGTGAATATGTCAAGAAAATGAGTACAATCGAAACTTGAATGGCCCGCCCCATACTCCAATGCTGTATCCACCCATGACCTTCGTGTAACTAAGTCAAAAGACCAATGTAAGTTATTAGACACCTCGTTTTGTAGTTGTTCATATATCATAACGCCAAACATGTTATTTTTGACAAAGACCTGGCAAACGATAACGCGAAACGCTACCACCATTAAGGATATCAGCCTTGAGTATTTTAAGTTCAAAGAACACAAGAAAGAGCATTGTTTCCAGCCTTCGCGGAATTTATCACAATGTGGTAAATACGATCATTAATTATCATTTTTTGAACAGTTTCAATGGCAAGAAAGAGATCGTTTCCATCTTGAATTCTAGTAATGTTTCGATTTGAAGTTTCTGAATCCCCTTCACGTATGTCGCAAGTGTGAATTTAAACTGAACATCGTGCAGCAAATTATGGTCTTGTATTTGTAGTCGTGTAACTCATGTTCCAAGCTCTACTGGTCACAGTCATAACTTTAATACGCTACCGAGCGTACCTGATTCCCATGCTAGGGTTAGGGAATGTAACATGAAGTGACCTTGTAGTGATGAAGTCGTTAAATCATGATATCTCCAATTCGTATCTGAAAAGCAACACGGTAGCTCAGTATCTTTTATATAATGCTTAAATTATGAACACTCTTTGAAATCTGGTTGCCAGTTCACAGAATTTAAAGCTGCCATCAACCTTTTAATGTATCAGACGTCATTAGTCAGAGAAGCTGTTTTGATGTCCCATTATACATAAAATGTCATCAAGCCAATTGAATCCTACTTCGGAGTGGTTCCATCATTTGAAATCGCAGGAAAGTCTAAAGATCTATTTCAAACTTGTTTCTTGTCTGTTACCATAGCTACAATTTTAAGTCTGTAACCTAAAGAATTCAACGCAAACGATGGTCTCAATCTATTCCACCTTAACCTTCTATTTTGGTAAGCAAATATGACATCACCCTTATTTGGGGATAAGAAGTCGCTTAAAAATGGAAAGTATACATTTAACAGTCATGAGGAGCCACACCCTACAGTAACAGTTTGTCATAGCTACAGTTTTTGTTGTTCTCGTACGTGTATCCGTAAACAAGAATAGCAATAATGCGATTTTGATTTCAATTCACGGATAACTCAAAGTACTATAAGTATTTCATTTATTTCGTTATTCTAGAACCTTCCCTGCTGATTTTTAACATTAACTTATGTTTTGTTGAGGTCATTATAGCAATAAGCCAATGACAGCAAAGAATGTTTTAGGTGGTCGAATTTCACCGACGTATTTAGTCTCGATATTAATTCATTTTAATTTTTGAAATGTCAGAAACGTATTACAGACACAGTGTAGACTGACCTCTTTGTCGACTTACCACCATATAAGACTTACGCCCAAAAAAGTCTTTCTTCAAGTCGTTAAATGCAAGAGTGTATAGTTGTTTACTGAATTAGATTTGAGTTATAACTCAGCACAGGCTCTGGACCTTGTGCACAATTATGAAGGATCTCAGGTATATTTATTAAGGATAGGTAGTCATAATCATACTTTAATTTCTATTCTTCACAAGACTGCCCTGTCGAATTTGATATGGATTTAATGTAAATCGTGCTAAATCGATGCCTTGTAGGCACAAATCACATGCCACTTTTACACCAACAGACAGACACCCATTAACTGGGGTAGACGAACAGGGCGAATGACTTTAGTCTTTCGACCTTCCCTGTGGAACTGGTTAGCTCAATAGGAAAGGCGTCTTCACACAAGACCACCCTGTCGACTTCTATATGGTATTAAGGATAGAATGTCAACGCTCATCAGGCCTGTATTACTTTTCGGCTTTCCTGTATAAACCAGTTTCTAAGTTAAAAGGAGGTCACTCGAAAACGAGGCTAAAGAACGAGACTATAGCAAAAGTTACCGATTGTGACCGATAACTTAAAATACAAAGGCATCTACTCCCACTATTAATATTCGTTCTCACTCAAATGAAGTATAAAAGCTGTAGTTTTGTACGCACGAAGACTATGTGAGCTCAGTAGGAATGCAATATTGATATATTGAATTGTGAATGTGGAATGAATGTACATTAAATGCGGAATATTTTTTTCTGTCTAGAACGTGCTCGTACTAGATTTTCAAAATTATGTTATGGAACCTGCTCTCACGTCCTCTTCTATGGTCTACCATTTCGTTCTCATATCTACACGATTTAGACATTTTCCCAAACATTTTGAGTGTAACTTTGTTGAACATGCGTCCACGTGACTGATTCTGTACTGCGATCATGTTGCCTTTACCAACTACTTACTGCAAGACACGCTGACAGATGTGAGTAATTAGTGAAATTTATTGTCGATTGTAATTAACCCTTCCTTCTTTTCTAAAATAATTATTATAGTTGTACATATACTAAGCACATTGTTATATTTCTATTTTGTAGTGAATTAAAGTCAAAAACGTTGATACATGTAATATCAATCCAATCCCACGGTGTCGTCTATCCTCATATCTTCAACAGGTATTGCAGCTCCACATTCACCAAACGTGGGGTTCTGTGTTTTGTGCGAAGTCGAATTTTATCGGTTTAGCACATAGGTCCGAATAGGTAGTATTCGCAAGAGAAAATCATGAGCAAATTTCCATGAGCCTTGAAAGGCTGAGTGCTGAGCGCAAGCGGACACTGTCTGTGAGAGCTATTAAAATGTAAAGCGATCCGATTATAAGTTTTCAATGCAATTGGATCAATATGTGTTTTTCCGTATTCAGCATGGTACTCTCTCCGATTAACATGGAAAACGATGTTGGAATGCTGCAGATACTGATTCGCAAACGGCGTCTGGATGTCACCTGAAACACGTTTGATCATAAATTCAAAATGAAGTTTTGTTGTCGACAGTTTTCAGCCTCTTTTTGAACAGATCATGAGAGCAATTCTTTTAAGATATATTTGCAATCTTGCTTAACTAGAGACACATGATGATGATATTTGTATCGTAAGAGAAGTAAGAGGTATCATAATAATTTTAGGAAAGGAATTGTGAAATACAGATCTGTAGCCTATTCATCGTATACAGAAGATATGGTTAAGAGGAAAAGAATGGCATAAAAAATGACTTAAAATTTATGGCATCTTTCAACTGTCAACAGGCATTACATCAATATTTACCTTTGTCACGAAATGATATCAAATCAATTCAGCTTGTGACACTGTCAAGTGACGAACGTTAAAGTATTTCGGTACTTTTTGAATTACGTAATGGTGGACTGAAGTTAAGAAAGGCGTGGCTTGCATCAAGGTGCATGGATTATAAGTTGTAACTCAAGCCCATCTGAGTCAATCTACTTTTACTTTATATTGCTCGCTAGAGGATCTTGAATTGAACTGTAGAGCAAAGGCATTGCGTTAGGGAGGCCCTGGTGCCTGAGCATTGCTGAGATCGCTTAAAGAGGAGCTCAGCCTCCACAAAAAAGGAAATCTATTCAACCCCTTAAATGAAATCCATTAGATTTCATTCCTGGAACTTGAAATTACGGAACTGGTTTCCTTTTCACGTCATTATGATTGGCCCTATTTTGCTAAATAGTCAATTATATGGTGAATTCCACTGCATGCAGGTAACTCACAGTTACTTTTAGTCGATAACAATATGAATTACAATCAGAGAAATTCCAATAGCCTGTGGAAAATTCTACGTAATTCAATAATTGACAATTTATCATTTAAGTACCTTCTCTCCCTGGCGAACATATAACTCTACGCCTTCGCTATAGAGTATTCATTAACTTCACTGTTTAAATATTCAATATTAAAAGTCATTAAAATAAACTCACCAAATTCTGTGATAGTAATCATCAAGACTTTGTGCTCCACACTGTATAAAATGCCATTAAAATGTTGAGCTTAACTATCAGCGATGTAGGGAAAGTCTTGAAGTCGTTTGTCAAGTACGGTAGAATCAGCATTATAAATTCTTACGTCTGTTTTACTGTGATTGCATTTATAATCTTTAGTCCAAGCAATTCTATGCCAATTTCTGCTTTGATTAACAACAAGGCTTCAATTTTGTGACTCACGAGTCAAAGAGCAAAAAGGAATTATATTTAGAGCAGAGATGAAATGCATGATGACCCAGCAACTGTTACTCAGATATGGTGTGGCAAAAATGACTGACATACGATACCAAAAATCAACTTATCGATACTAAGAGTAAAAACTGAAAGCAATATCTTAGAAATGCACTTAAACTTTTGCAAAAATGATAATAATACTTATGTCAGAATGTATTATGTTGTCATAATTACATACCTTGACGTCAATATGCAATGGAGTCACTACAGAATCACCGTACTGTTTCAGGTAACTCTAAGAATGATTTTCATATTCTAAAGTTGTAGAGCTTAATTTTTCTGCTCCCTTATAAGCATTTGTTAACTTTAGTAGGGCTCCTACGATTTTGTCCATCATGCAAAGACAACCTGTTGTCTTAAGTACCGTTTTGCTCCGTCTAAATTTGTTTTGTGGCATCTCCGTCTCAGTTAGTAAGTCTGTTAGTCCTTTCAGCGACGTAGCAGTACTTCCCTTTCAAAAACTACCTTTTTTGAGTTTACCAATAGCGACATTGCTTTCGAACCCCACAATACAACCATAAAAATTAATCAGTATAGCGATAGAGCATCGTTGCCGCCGAGGGGCGGTGATGGTTACCAGGGGATAGTATCCAGCCCCACAACCGATGCAAACTGCCTCTATCAGAATTAAGGGTATCCATATATTGGATAATCAATTGCACGAGACACTAGTTGTAAATTAAACAACT
>JANTCA010019539.1:0-24290 GCA_024741275.1 Chironex yamaguchii
GTTATGTAGTCTAGTCTATATACAGATGAATGTACTATTAAGTACTTTGGTGCAATAGCACACCATCGCACGCCTTACCACCACAAGGAGTGCGATTTATTGCACCCCTACCATTTTATTCCCAGCATGGCCTGCCTTTAGTACTCCCCATAAAAGTGAATCAGATGCCACAGATCACACAGTGTCAGTAAAAAAGTTGTGTAAAAAGTTTCCATGGCAGACCAAACAACAGTGAATGCTCCAGCCCAACAATCTTCAGACATGATGATGTAGTTATGAGAAAATTAATGCACAAATAAGGGTAAAAGGTCATACAGGGCAAACACAGGAATAAAAAAAGGACCAAATAAAACAAAACATGGAAGGTAAGCAAACAAGAGAAACTTGGAAGAGCCCAAAGGAATGTATGACTGTTGGCATCTGAATGTAGGGCAATAATGTCCAATTAATAAGCTTTGTATGATTTGTTTGAGAGTCTGACATGAATGCTAGGAATCTTACAAAATATACACAACTCTTATAAAGAGAATGATCCAAAATAGTCAGTAATATCAGACACAGATTTTCCCTACATAGGCCACAGGAAGCTTCATGAGACATTGCATCCTCGGCAGCAAAAATGTAACTGACTTTTAGCGATGAATTTCTTAATCAAACTGTAGGGGCAACATTCGACAATAAGTGTTAATTAACAGGGGATTGTTATCTTCTTTACAGGATGGTAAAGTTACAAAATTTTTCCACTTTCTATTTATATACCATGCCTAACACACTATTATTTTGTCGATTACACACATCTGTTCATAGGTTCATTAGATAAAAGGTAACGTAAGACATAAAATGGCAATATTCCCAAACTTTACAAATTATAAATGGATGGTGTTGCTGGAGCTAAACAGAACACATCCAAATCTAAGTTGAAAATTTCCAACCTGCTATCAAATCTGGATGACATTTGCCACTTCTCTCAGACCAGATGTTATCCATACGGTATATACACCTGTGCACAATCCTATGTTCTCACCATTATATGGGCTGATGACATGGCTCTTAAACCCAACAAACAAAAAACTAGTCATAACTTATTGGCCCATTAATGATACAGTTACAAACACCTTAGTGAAAAATCACTCTATACTCTATTCTGATCTCTTGACTGCATTTATCTTCTACAAGTCACCTAAGCTTACCTATACATAAGACAGAACAGTACAATACCACCTCCACATTACCAGCCATGCTGCCTTACACAAATACATGCCATAGATCATACTGTACACCACCACGTTATCCATAACAGGAACCAAGGGTATTATATACATTCATCTAACAAGCGATGTATTGCTATAAATTTGGTCTTCATCATTAAGTGCACTTAATGTGACATTTTGTATGTAAATGAAACAAAGCACTCATGTTCTGAGGGCTTCCACGAGCACATGGAAGACTGAGCCACCATTGTGATTTAAATATAGCATCACATCTTGGTCAGATTAACAATGTCATCACCAACAACTTTAAATGCAGTTTCTTCATCACAACACTAGGGACCACCACTATTGACTACAACTGTGCACATTTAGCGAGTTAAGTACAATTAAATTAAACTCACCAATCCTTTATTGCAAAAACACGACACTGGAGAACTCAAAGTTAGAACAGGACTTTTGGAACAAACAGAAGGAAGACTGACTTCTGTGACAAGAAGCCTTGTTTTTCAACTAAGGGTCAAAGGTGTGGTGTTGCAAATAGATGTTTCTTGTGTCAATTTGAATAGTGACACTATTCACACTTTATGAATCCTTCACCCTCACTGACTTAACTCAGACTTCCATTGGCATCCAAATTTAGCCATCTTTCTAAATTATTTTAACTTTTATTTACACATATTTTCCTTTATCCTAGACTTTTCTTCTTTCTGTCTCTGTCTGTACATCTTTTTACCTTTCGCTGCTCTTTGTCTCTAGTCTGATTAGTTCCTTTTTATGTTGGTATGGTCCCAGTCTTCCTTATCTATAAATACATGATCTAGGTATTGTTTATTTCTCATTCTGTCACAGGACTAAGGCCTTCCAGATTTAAAATTCATGGATGGATTGTTCTGCCCTTCAAAGGGTGGAAAAAATTACATTTTATCACACTTGATTGTTCACACATTACACATGACCAAATAAAAGCATCTAATAACTCACCACTGGTTTAAGTATCTGTTCAGGATTTTCCTCTTTCAATGCACGGTAAATAGTAAAAATTAAGACCATAATTGAAAATATCATGGCAATGCCACCAAAGACTACTCCACAAGAGAACCACAGCCTTAAAGCTCTAGGCCATAAACTTCCAGCCCTCAAGAAGACACGATTCAGACTGGTGGTATACCATCTTATTTGGCACATTGACACTGACAATCCCAAGTTTTCAAGTAGAAATCTGTACCTTCTTGAGTAACGTTTCACTCTCTGTGTTGAAAAAAAACAGACACCCTGAGTAAAGGAGAATCAATTTTAATATCTACAGCATATTTGAGGACTGAATGTTTTAACACTCTATTTTAATCGCTCATGAATTACATTGGAGGTCTCCAAGAAAAAGACAAATTACACAAACATCAACACTGCTCCTTTCAATTACCAATTAGTTTTAAAATAATATAAAAGCCCTGTAAGTACTTCAAACATCAGATAAATGTGACTGAATTCTCATTCTTAATACTGGTTGAAACGGGAAGAGACCAATCCACTGCTTGAGTCATAAAGTCTTCTGCTTTAATGCATTCAAACAATTTTTTGTGGTAGAAAACTTGAAAATTGCTTTCAAAGTTTGCAACACGTTGCTAAAAACATACTTCAAAGCTTTTCAGGTCTGACACTCTTCAAAGTATGAATCATCCAAAAGAAAAGCATAGATCTATTGTAACCTTTTTATACGTAACAAGGACCAAAAACTACCTTCAATCCATGTTTGCTATAATAAGGTTCCATAAATAAAAACATTGCCATATATCTAAAATTCATTGTAGGGTACTTAAGAATAAAAATGTTACAATCTAGTTAAAGTACCTCCCAAAAGTACAATATCACAAATACAAAAACGCTGTCTTGACTAGTCTTGTTAAATATTGTGCAGTTGTCATTCGATTTAATTTCAGGAAGCACTATCAGTCTTTATAATTTTGACTCACAAGGGTTTGCATAGCAAAAATATGGGATTATGTAACATTCTTATAAGTAAGGTAATTATAAACTTTTTGCACACATGAATATTGTATTGTTGTGAAGTCTTGTACCAAATATAGCCTTTGGTCAAGTTTCAACAGCCTATGAAAGCTCTTAAACTTTACATTTTGGACAAATTACCTATATTGGATTGAGGTTTTTTTCATGCAGAAGAAAATATAATAAAGCACATATATACAAGAGAATTGTTTAGAATAGCTGCAAGTTTTGGATACACAAAAGTTTGTCAAAGAAGAGATGCTACACATGTTATTCATCTGATATGTATACAATATACACTACAAATGATGTACATTGTTTATAAGCATGCCTGCTGCAATGTGTGGATAAAGGATGACACCCACTGCAAAATTTGTTGCCAGCAATTTGTCGGCAAATTTTTGAGACTTAGTGACAAATATTGTCATTTTGCTGATATCTAAACAAATTTTGTTGAAACAAAATCTAGCAATTTGCTAGCAATATGAGGTTAATATATAAACTCAATCTGTTTACTAATATTTGATGTCACTTCAGACAAAATTTTGATTAATCACACATTAATATATAAACTCAATCTGTTTACTAATATTTGATGTCACTTCAGACAAAATTGTGATTAAACACTGAGACTACAAAGTCTCGTTTTAAATAGTATATAATAATATATAAAATGATGTCCACTTAACAACCTCACTGACATTTTAAGTAATTAGGGTGTGTAATACAAACTCTTCATTTCCCAAATAACTACTTCAGCATACATTTCTTAGCACCTGTTGCCTCACTGTGATAGTTATGTATTACCCAAGAGCCCATGTTCTTGCCTCCTTGACCTATATGACCTCACCTCAAATCTTTTTATGGAATACTTACATTAAGTCTGTTGCCAAATCTGCTACAATGAAGGCTGGTTCTTCACTCCTGTCGCATCTTACTCTGGGGAGAATTAGGTACTTTTACAAGTCCATTCACCCCTGCATCATGTATTATTGCAGCACCTGGCTAGGCACTTCAACAGATAGTATCAATACGCTGGATAACATTCAACAAAAAATTAGCAATCCTAAATTAGCAGGCTATGACCTATCTTCTAAATTATATTCCCTCTTTCCCACTATTATCTGGCTTCTTTGTCTCTTTTCTACACGTATTTTTATGTACATTGTTCGAATCAGTGGCGCTCTCCTGTCTAATGCCATCCTGAACCCCCCTGTAATGCGTTACTATACTTGCAAGAAACTACCTCTAATATGAAACTTCCAAATCGTTGTAAAATTTTTGTACAACAACATCTTCTTTCCTCATGGAATTAGTAATAGAAGCTGGAATTCGCTTCCGCACTGTTGTCTTCTCTTCACCATAATCAAACACATTGTTAAATTCCTGTATGCTACCAAAATAAGACATCAGTAACTGTATGAGTACTCTGCCTACTACTGCATTACTAGAATCTTACCTTAAGAAATTTGTCAGCTATGAAAACTATGGTCCAAAATGCGATCACAGCAGCTGGCCCAGAAGAGATTTTCATCGCTGTTGAATGCTAAATTCTCTCGTCAAGGCATCTGCCTTTGCAGCAGTAAATGAAGACTAGCTTGTGGCATCGGCTAACAAAAATTACCACAACATGTATCAATTAGAACTCTACGCTTCCACTGGAAATAAAGTCGTTCGTCTCCGATCGACCAACTTTTGGCTTTCTTCACTGTCATACCGTTCCTTATTACTGATTTCGCTGGTCTAATCACATTTCACGCTAAATGTTGATGAACTCTTAATGAAATCTATTATGACTGCGAAGACAAAACCATCACAGACAATGCAAGTAAGTGTGCGAGTCATTGCATAGAGTATTTTCTCCCCTGTTTTTGTCTTCCTTTTGAAACCATGAATCATACACTGGAAGCCTCGGTTTACATCCACTTTCTTCATATCGAGGCAGCTTAAATTGGGCTTTGACCACATAATTATGATCGATTCCGTGCCTTGGACAAGATGTAAGTCTATCCTTGCAACATAGAAATACGAGGCTATTATTTCTATGGCTTTCAGTCATCATCATTGAGCATCTATGCAACTGAGGCAACACTAAAATCGTAGCGGCCATGTTGTTGTGATCACCTTTAATAGCTTATGGGCTTGTTCACAACGGAGTAACTTCGAGTGCAGAAAGCAGTTTTCTGAGCAAATAATGTGGATTGTAGGTAAATTTAAACAGGCCTTTTAGATGTATTTCAGTATAAGTCCATAAAGCTCGTTCGGGTAGCGGCTAAGCCACAGGGGGAATGGGAGGAATTCGTCCCCAACTCTTTTCCAAAGACGGTCCTTGATATTCTGAATTTCAAAATTTAAAAAAGTTTTCGTTAACTTGTAGTCATTATGAAAGCCCCACCGAGGGATTTTCCTATTAGAACGAAGCGTGTTTCCAAACAGAAGAAAAGAGCATTCCCAGTGAGGAAAAGGGCTCGTTTCAAAACATTTTTCCTGAATCCTCTGTTCATTTCGCCAAAATTTTAGGTGGCTGGCAGCGCCACTGTTCTCGGGGATGTTGCCATTTACTGCAGTTCTGCTTGCAGTGTAGCTGGTTGCTAGTGGCAACCCAGTGTAAAGTTACGAATGATAATGTCTAGTTTACTTTCAATTAAACGTTGAATAGTAAAATAACAATTTTCAAATGTAAAGGAAATATCTATCCTGGTTTAGTAATTTCCCAGAATCCGTTCCAAGATATCCGGACCCTCCTTTTCTGCCTTTTGAAGAAGACATAAACAGTTCTTGACCAGTTACCAAGCAGATTCCCAAATAACTCTTAGGAACCTATTTTCTCACTACTTTAGACTTGGCTTTTTATTTATGAGTTTTTGTTCATTTTAATAATCAATCCTTGACAATCAAGTATAGTTGACATAATGCATCTCTATTTTCTTCATTAGCATTGATTAGTTTCGTTTCCTTTATTTGTCCCCTTATCCCACATTAGCGAGAAACCCAAAGTACCGAGTCTTACTTGGGTTGTATGTTGATAGCTTGGCCTGTCGAGAGTCAGCTGAAGCCAAGGAAGTCATCAACAAGCTCAGATTTTTGCAACCACTGAAATTACGTTGCATAATAATAAGAATAGTCAATAACTATATCAAGTTGAAATGAAAATCAAAAAGATATTTGACGGGCTTTCAAGTTTGCAAACTCGTTACAAGTCCCCATAAAGCTAAAAGAATTAAGCGCCAATAGAATAAAGTTAACGAACAAACAAGTCCTTAAAACATTTATTGAATAAGCGTCCAACAAGCGTCTTGATTAAAATTGTGCAACATTGACAACACCTTTCGTGGGCTCCTGGCCCCGGAAATTTACCCTGGCAACCCCCGGCATCGTGTTTATGAGAATAGATTTTCAAAAACTTAGAACCCAAGCTTGAAGCTAATTGAACGCTGGTTTGAAGCTAAAATTCGATGCAATTGCTCCCCCCCCCTCCTGCAATAATGATTTGGAAAATTATCCATCCCCTGCTGTTACTAGGATTCACGTCAATTAGGTATAAAAGAATTAAGATATGGTGACAACATTTTAAAAATCGCAATCATAAACTGGGAGAACATATGGTCATTTGAATTGAAATATTCCCCAAAATTTCTTTTCGGTTCGCCTTTTTTAACAAAAATTTTATACAGTCTTTTTGTAAGCATGGCTCCTACTGTGTGAGAAATTCTTCGAACCAAGCGTCTCATATTTACAAAATGAAGCTGAGAGTGTCTAACGAATCTTTGAGGGCTTCGACACTATTTTCTTTTCAAGTAATTCTTCTAATGGGCAAGTGAAATTCCAACTTAAATTTCTGATACGCCTTAGCCCATATGCGGAATGGATGGAAAGCTTCTACTGTGAAGGGAAAAGTGCGAGAGAATTTCTGCTTTGGATGAAACTTCTCGTCTTTGCCTCCTATACTAGCGCTTCTTGTATTTACTTTATCGATACTTCTTTTCTTCTGCTTATTGCAGCCAAAAGCACAAATTGGGTTCAGTATTTTGCCATCTTTATGTACTTGTGGTATCGAACGTTCCCGCCAAGGTGGTCACAACAGCATAGCGTCCACTGGTATTGACTTACCTCGCTTTTTCAGCGCAGAAAACAATAGGTTGCTGAAACCAGCTTTTTAGATCAGTGCTTTCAATGATCAAGAATCTTCCATGAAGTTTGACAACTTCTAAAAAACTTTAAAGAAAATTATCTAGACTGTTGTTTTTGTGGCTGTCGTGTTGACATGGGCTAAGACGGGCTCCCTTCTTTGTTGGGCTTGAGAAAGTTGTCCAGAGAGGCTGAGAAGAGTAAAACTTTCTTCCAGTCTTCTTGAGGCTGACTGCTGCTACAATTCACTACTTTACAAAATCACTCTTGCTTATATACAATTTGAAGTCCAGAATTATATTTTCTATTTCATAACCCATAAGAAATAGTTTTCCTCAGTAGCAATATTACATAGTAAAATTACATTATTTATGATGTCAGATTAGGTTTTCATTGTAAAATGGGGTTGGCAAATAATTGTTTACATATTGCATCAAAGGCTGTTGTGATTCCAATGATTGCATTTGTTTCATTTGAAATTGATGTAAGGATCATCATATTTGCAATATTGCTAGATAACACTTGAGTATTGATCTCAAGATCAACTTATAACAATTTTAAAAATGTATGATGTGATAGCTGACCTGGAGTAGCTGGACCTACACAAAAACTACTAGACTGCTCATGAATATAGGAACCAGGCTGATAATTTTCAGAGAAATACTTTCAGACTATTTTAAAAATGCAATTTATAAGTAGTTGACAGAAGATTATCATTATAAAAAATTTACCTCAGATTTTACATTTCTGAAGACTTAATAGATATGTGGCAATTTTTCAAGGAAAAATGTATAGAGACTAGCCAATCATTAACAGTAAATAAAGCAGGTAAAAAAGTAATTAAAGAAGAAAAGCATTATTGGAAAGAGTCCAAGTGAAAAGACAAATTCGTTCTGCCTACCGAGTCTACAAATATGATTTTAGCACAATGTCGCAAATGTTCAAGGTAGGGTTTGTCGATCTAGAATCTTTGATGTATAATTAATTTTATAAGGAAAATGGTTTGATTGTGTTTATCGCCGGGTTATTTGCGTTTAGAAATAGTAATTTTCTGAAGTCTTCTTTGCTTTTCCTTACGCTCACCCCTACAGAAAATATTTTTCTTCTGGGCTAACGTTCCTTGGAGTTCTTTTTCCCATATACCCTTGAAAGGGTCCTTAATTGTCGTAATTACTCTTCTGAAGCATCTCAATTTCTGATCGTGATGTTGTACATAACTTAGACTACTGACATGAAACACTCTCTATATTTATTGGAAGGCATCGGTCTAACCAATGACCAGATCCACAAGAATTTGTACAGCATAGGAACTCAAGCCAATTTTTCAGCAAGTCTTGTTTGTTAGATTTGTGCTCTTGGTTTGTAGCATAGTAATAAAGGTAAGGAATCTTTTTATATATGATCAAAGCCTTAAGATATAAATTTTATAAGGATTTGTAGTCAAGTTCTACAAAGAGCAAGAATTTAGTCCAAGTACTTGAGCTTGGTAATAAGTGTGACGGTGTAACAAGCGACGACTTCTTTGTAAGAGACATAAGAATTTTAGAGGAACAGGTTTTCTATGGAGCACATTAATATCTTGCCTGGCAGAAACGTAAAGGCTTCTCTGTTCATTATTCTTGATTGGCATTTATGGAGAAAAGGTAAAACGCATCCTTAGATCATTCATGCATTTTCTCACGACATATTCTTTTGTAGCATGCCTTGGATAAAGTTCGCTCTAGCGTGCCGACAAGTTCTTCAAAATTGCACGATGCCTAGCAACATTGTTTCAAATTCTAGTTTTCTAATATGTATTGGAGCTTTTCCCACTTTAATGGTTTCAAACACAGTGATGAACACGGAGCCAGTAAAAAATATAGTCCGTTCCAATCTTGTCACTAACCTCAAAAATGCTGTGACTTTACCTCATGGGACAAGGGTTTTTTAGACCAGTTTCTGGATCTGTTTTGTAGCATAACGGGCAGTTTATGACTCTTACAAAAGGATGTAGCTAGAAATGTACGATGCGGCGTCATAATAATGCTTACAGACTTGTTGTAACAGTCGATGTCTAACTATTATCTAGATGTGTTGTTTAGCAACTGTCTTACAACAATTTTGAAAAGGTTTTAACTGTGCTGTTGACATGGTATAATGTGCAGTGTTTGATTGTTCTGATAGTTTTGTAGTATTGGGAATTCATTGGTAACGGGTCATTGACATAATGGCGATTCGTTCGATTCATAGACATTATAGATTCGATTGGACTCGACATAACGCACTCTAAGTTACGACCTTATACTGCGTATATCATACTACAACGGGAATGCAGCACTGATCGTGACTTGTGTATGAAAAGGTTCAAAGCCATACACTTAAGATGCAGGAGTGCTCAAGATCTAAGCGACATTAACGTGCAACAACAGGAGTTCCTCACTTGCAAGGAACCATTGATGTCGTCTTGAATTTTTATAGATTTGCATAATTTATGTAGTTCCAATAAAAATATAATCTATACAGATCTGAGAGCCTTAAATATGTCTGAGTTTATAAATTTCTAAGGCCCCAGCACCTCTTACCAGGCATGTTTTTATCGTTAAAGAAATATTGCTGGCGAATTAACGAATGGTCCTACTGAGCAGGGTGGTGAAGAAAATACCCAAATACAGAAATGTTAAGAGTACGATTGCATATTTTACAAACTACTTTTCATGAAGTCATCTTTTTCTCTTTCTTATTTTTGCTTTTCCGTGTTTTTTGTGCGGCATAATGAAGATAAGTCTAAAACTATGCAGCTTTGGTACATGAAACATTTAAAGGCCTCAAGAGCCATGTATACTTAAGTTTCCAGAGCAAAAGCCAAAAGTAATCAAGCTTACTTTCAGGCAAGAGAGCTTTTAGGTACACTTATAAATAACCCATCCTCTTTCCTAATTTTATCAAATTTCGTCCAAAAACCCGCATAATGATTGCGTCTGCTCACTTAATTTTATTGACTCGAACACTTTGTTTCATAAATAGACTTTGAGATTTTACAATAATGAGAGCAATAGAACGACAAAAATTCAATTTCTTGCCCTCAAACAATGTTTCTTTGTATGAGTATGTTGAGCAAGTGTTGGCAACAATATTTTTCCTTAGATGGTTAATGGAGTGATGATCAGCGTCTGGGTGACTAACAGTCTATATCAATCTGGACCTACTCCTGCAGCTACTATCAAAGGAAGTATCGTGTGTAAAGATTAACGTTAGAGTCAGTGTTGTAGTCAGTGTTCAAAAATTAGAGGTAAAACGTCCACCAAAAGCTTGGTTTATCAGTTACGTCTTTATTTAGCCAAAAGTGAGGTACCTTGCAAAGTTTCAAATTCCAACTTAGTTTTTAACTTCCCCGCACTATAAAAACATATGCCAATAAACTGAACATGGGAATGTATGGAAATGATCGTTCAATAAACAAGAAATAACTGCATAAAGCAAGACCTGACACCTATGTACAAAATGCACTAAAAACTCTTTACTGTGGTATCATGAAATATTTGCTGTAAATGTAATTCATTTTACATAATGCATGCTACATTATGCAAAACACATAATTTTTCCTATTGTTTCTCATAAGAAATATGTTAGTTGCAGCATCAATATCCAGCTCTTATATCATATCAATATCATATCCCGCCCAGTTGGTGTCTAGCATCCTTTGCTGCGGCCTGAAGCAACTTCAACTGGGTGGAGAGAAGATACAAATTAATGTCATCATCATAAAGATCCTGCAACTCTCGCAAATCTTGTTCATAGGGCTTTCTGATCATAGCATTCAGCTGCAGACTTTGCATGGCCTTGTAAGTCTAAAAATCGTTTTAATTAAAGTGGTCTTTCATATCTTGAGTCATGAGGTCGTATACTTCACAGCACAAAACACAATGTTATTCTTCAGCCAAAACAAAACAATATCCAGATTTTTCCCTGCCAAGATTTTTGTGCCACCTATCGGCATTCTACTTATGCTTCTTCCTCGTCGAGGTTAACTTAAGTTTGAACCACAATCAACTATAGATATTCAAAAGTATATTCTTACTATTCTCTCTCAAGAATATGCAGTGTGTTCATGGCTAAATGTTGTCCATCGAGAGCTGATAGGTTTGGAGACAGAAGACCAGAGCACCATAATTTTCTACCCGTAACTCATTTCGTCTGGCAACACTTGTGACCAGCATGTCCCACCCCCATAATTACTAACATTCAAAGTCTCAGCACAAAATAGGAGCCGTTGCGAGGTGTAAAGATCCATTCAAATGCAATGCATCTTTTGTTCTTTCCAAAGAGCACGAACTTCATACATCCATCTGCGTTATGGATGTTCAGAACCTTCTAGAAGATGTACGTCTGCAACCTTCTAGAAAGTATTATGTATATCCAGAAGCTTCTAGGACCCTTCCAGTACCGCAGGAACAATGCTGATGCAATATTCACATGAAGCTTGCAGAAAGCTTCTAGAATGTTTTACTGTGTTTTATAGTATTATATGCTGTTCTGGAAAGTTCTACTGGTATATCACAGCCTAGTTGTCGAAGTTCTCCATTTAGCTCAATTATACTCTCTACTCGCCATTAAAGAACTTAATCAACCCTGTCTGTATTTTGTGGACTACGGTGTTAAAGATACGACAATCTGCTTTTAATAAACCTGGTTTCTTTGTGTTTTTGTAATTCAGCTAAAGCACTGTTGCAAAACAGGACATGGAAGCGACTTAATTTACAGGAAACGCTGGCAAACGGGTGGTAGTTAATTTCATGATGCAAAGTTCAGTATTTATATTTGATAATTATTGTAAACAGAGAGGTTTTGAAAATGTTCACTTTGCGAAAGTGTAGGGGCAATTGCCCCCCACCTGCCCCTGGCCACTACTGTCTCGAGGGTCGAGAATATCGTTAAACTTTCGATTACCGCAGCCATTGAGTACTTTTTCTGCATGTTTCATTGCAAAGATGGTGAATTTAATAGAGCCAGTCTTCGGAGAAACTAACACCGAACACCTTACACATCATCATCAGTTGACGGTAATGTTAAGTGGGTGGACGACCGTGGCTTGGGTTGAGGAACCGCAATGCTGCACGATCACCAGAGTGTCGTAGAACAGCAGTTTGGACTTTTCCTCAAAGCCCTTAAAAGTGCTGTCCACGATACGAGTTCGCTGCCTTCCTCACTCCCCCTTATATTTTCTGTTGTTATCGTTCTCCTTAAAATACCTTGTTCCGTAGAAATATACCAAAGGTGCATCAATTAGTACATGTAGTTAGGAAATTTTCAGTTCCAATCAGAAAATTACAATCAAAATCAAACACGTTCACATATGAGCAAATAATGAGATTAGAGATTAGAAAATTCGTAGTAACGCGACGTCATAATGTTATCCCTCTGCTGTTGCTGGTCTTATGTTGACTGTGCATTGATGATGTCATTTGTTTGGTTGGTATTTTTGCTACGCTACAACTCACAAGTATGTCTTATTGCTCAAGTCTCAGAAATCATGGCACGATCAGACTACAGACATGAAATATTCGTACAGATATGGTATAGCAAAAAGAGCTTTATTGTTTATTGTAATTATGGTCTAGACATTGAAAATGAAAAACAATAGGCAAGATGTGACTTGATGATTTGACTTCTTGTCCTGTGCAAAATATTGAGAAAAAATTTCCTGCTGCTGAAGTCACGCGAAAATCAATAGTTAAGTAGGCCTATTATAATTTGCACTTTTCATGTCAATCACCAGTGATACTTCTGATAGTATGATAGTGAATGTTCCGTCTGATTCCTTTTTCAGTCCCAGTCTTAAATTTAGTCATGTGTATCTCCATTGCTTTTGTTGTGCTTTCTGTGCTGTACTTAAAGAGTGTACTATGGAGACGTGGGAGCCGGGGGGGAACTGGTCCAAAAGGTTAAAAATTGCTGCTTTTCAACCAAAGATGCCCCTTTTATAGAAAATGTCCCGTTATAAAAGAATTAAGCTTTTTCAAAATGTCTGTTTAAATTTCCCGACTTATTCTAAAGCTACCCATCAGGCCCACAGCGAGAAAAGGGCACCATGCAATTGCGAAACTGCGATTAAAATGTAATAGCTGCTGACAAATTTTTGCTATTCTGATTCTAATTCCTTTCCTGTGTCAAATGCCTGTCAGCCAGCTACAGCTAGTAGTTACTTATTTCCTTCACTTCCCTTCACAATTTACATCATTTGAAGAACTTTCTGTAATCGCTTGAATAAACATCTCTTTATTTTTGGCAATTATGCAATGTGATAAATTGATCGTTGACGGATTGGATTAACTATAATTACTGTTCTGTTGATCTTTTAGTTATCTTTGTATTCATATGATATTTTTGTGAAAAATCAATAAAATAATCTCTTAAAAAAGAAACTTAAAAATCTGCTCTGTCTGACTATGGTGCAAATTAATTTCTATTTGCTCTAAGAGGGCGTGGCATTTTCTAAAAATATGGGTGGGGTTGTATGACCCTTCTTCCTTGGCCCACACACGCTTCTAATATGCTTCCTACCTCTATGGTGTATTATTAGCACTAAAGATGTCTGACATGTCTATAAATAAATTAAGATAAATAAAAGTCGTTGAAGTAATCAATATATACACCCTTAAGACGATTCAATGTACACCGAGAAGTAAGAAAAGGAACAATGCCCATAATACGGCTCTTACTGTAATTACTGACGGAGTGTACCTCTATACAACATGAATTAATTTTTGAATTGGTGTGTCTGTTGCTGAGATAAACCAATTATTAATTCGCTTGTCACCTACTCTGCATCCAAATTTGAAATATTTCAAGACTTGCAATAATAGTACAAACCAAGAAATAACTGGCGAGTTCTTCTCAAACTAAATATTTTAAGCTGACCAAGTTGAGCAAGAAACAGGCTATTTTCACGAGATTTTTTTGAGACTGATGTCGTTATATCTGCTTTGTAAGCCACTAATTGTCCAATCTCTTCTTTGAAGAGAGGAACTTGCTTTGTTCGGAAGAGGAAAAGTGCCAAACATGACGTCTGCAACTTCTTCCACGCAAAAACGCACCCACTTAAGATTTTAAACGTCATCGTCGAGTAAACATTACGAAGAAAAATCCTTCCAAGACGTCAACAGTGACGACGCAACTATACGTTGGTCAATAGACAATACAAGGTTTTGCTTGCTATTGTTGCAGTCCTATTTAAACAAATTTTGCGGATTTCAACATCTTCCACATGATCAGATACAAAGTTATTGCTCAGTTGCAGTCACTTCGGACTTCGTGTCGAGCTGTCAAGCCATACGAATGGTTCACGTTCGATTGTAACTGGCCGAGTCAAAGGACACTTTCCAAAGACTTTCTCAGGTTATTCTCAAACGATACTCAAACAAGTAATTTCACTCCAACTGAAGTGTTAGGATCAGCGTTCAGAGTAATGGATCTACCTAACGTCTCACCACCGGCAAGGCTTATGAAACCCTTGGCAGTACGACAGAAGACACTTCTTGGACCAGGGCCGTCGAATGGACATCCCGAGGTATTAAAAGCTGGGTCGTTGGCGCTTCTTGGACATCTGCATCAGGATTTTTGTGAGATCATGGACGACGTCAAGGAAGGTTTGAAGTATGCGTTTCAGACAGAGAATGAGTGGACTTTAGCTGTGAGTGGTACAGGCCATGCTGCTATGGAATGTTGTATTTTCAATCTCTTAGAACCTGGTGATTCAGCGTTAGTACTCACAAATGGTCTCTGGGGAAAAAGAGTGGCTGCCTTAACGCAGCGATTAGGTATGTCTTTTGGTACGTTTATTGACCTCTATGCTATGCCACGTGTAGCTCTTGTTTCAATGTGTCTTATCGTTGGTTAATAAACTTAGTTACTGCATATTGTAAAAGTACGGTAGAGACTTTCTTTCAGTAAAGCAATCAAGAAAGTTTGAACGTTACTGTCTTAGTATGTTATTATAGGAAATGTGATAAGTGGTCTTCACAGATTTTCACAGATTTAACAGGTGCCTCAAACATGGATGTTTAACTCCGATAACTACACTTTCCTATAAGCCGTTGTGCATCTGAAACTTTCGCAAGCAGATATACCAACAACAAATAATTTCGATGATTGAGGAGACCGTTATTGTTACTGTGCTACTGTCTATGGGAATGGTTTTACAGAGTGAACTTGATGTCTGTGTTAGTGTTGGAGCTATTCGTTGTATTCGAGTAGCTTATGCCGGCAATTGGCCACAGACGTCACCAAATTACATAGTCTCGTGTATACTGCTTCAGGGGGTAGGTATCAGAATATTTGCCGTGTTTGTAAAATGTCACCTTGAGGTAACTGGTAAGACTCGGGATTTTTTTTAGGATTGTGAAGGTCGTGGTGGTATTAAAGCCGGAAGCTTTTAACGTTAAATTTGCCCAGGACTTGTAATTGTGAGGTGTTAACTCTATACGCTACTTTTGTAACAGCAGCACTACACTGGCCCACCTTCCAACTCTCTAGAGAATGAAACAAGCATCGTAGCTTTGAAATAGCTTAGACTTCCGTGTCACCATCACCGATGATCAGGCTTTGTGTATGAAATTACATCAACAGATCAATGACGTAGAGTACTCATTGCGGAAAAATAATTTGTCGGGGTTGCTTTACAGAACAGGTTGTGAACACAGACTTTTTGAACGAATGGGGGTCGTATTAAGGGTATTACTATTAGTCAATAACATTTTTTAGATTTAATAACCTCATTTTTAGAACAAATTTAAAAAATGGAAATTCCTTCGCGTTTTGTCAGAGTAAGAACTGTGACTTCCAAGGAAGCAACACACGCCTTACTTGCTTAATATTTACTATTGAATGTCAAAAAACAGCTTCTTTTGTTTCTCCTAACTAATCCGTACTGACAGATTTTGTTTAGAGCAATGGCATTTTTGTCAACAAAGTAATCATTGAATTTGACAGTGCAAGGTGCCATGAGCAGCAGCAAAGAAGTCAGAGATGACATGCCAGTATACAAGATCTACCGTAATAGCATTTGTACATGGTTCTTCCAAATGGTTTGCCTGGTTTGTCCAGTTTTAAAATTACAATGTAAAAACTGAAAAGAAATCCCTGCAGACATTTTGCCCTACTAGATGGACTATGCAACTTGTGTCTTTCCAAGAATAGCAAGCAATTGCAGTGGGATTAAGCTAGAGGTGGAGCAAACTGCTATCAACTTAAAGGAAGATTCATCCAGATTAAATTTGTCAGCATTGTCATGTCAAGGATCTGGATTGCATCATACTGCAACTACAGAGGACCATGCTGCTTGACAGAGCTAGGTCCCAAGAATGTGAACTAAATGACTTCCAATCTGTGGTGAGTTATCTTACAGAAGAAAAAGCATTCCACACTATTATCGGAGGAATAGAAAAATCATTGGTGTCCAGCTGCACTGCCAAGAGATCATTCTCTGGTTGCAGAAGGCTAAAGAACAACTTGACACGGTTGCCTTGATCATTTTACATAAAGATATCATAGGAAACATTCAAATTGCTGACATGCTGAATGATTTCATATATACACAGATCATCTGTCAGAATTTTCATTGTCGAAAAATTCATTAATCAAAAAAGTAAACTGATGAGAAATTTTGATAGTAAATATGTAGCATTGTAACATCTTGTTTTGTGTAAAGAAACAGTGTTTTATTATGTCTTTATAATCAATGTTGTTTTATGTTTTGATGAATAATGTTTTGTTATTTGTTTAAACATGGGCTAAATCCTATAGAAAGTTACATTAAAGTTGATTTTAGTTTCAATATTGAGCCCCCCCCCTTCAGCTTGGAAAATTAAAAGTTGGCAGCTATGAAGTGACTATGCATTTGATACAGGAATATTTTGATTTCTAAGTCAATAATAGGGGAAACAGAAGCATCTAACTTCCTTTTGAGGAGACATATGATATTTGACTTGTATTGCAATGATTTCAGACAAACAGGAAACTTGTTTTTTAAGCCTTCCAAAATTGTGACCAATCTTGAGTAGTGATGTTGTAATGTCACATTAGCTTGGAATTATTGTGAAGGTAATGTAATATGTCTGAGTTGGTTATATGGCCTTGTTAAGGAGAAGGTTTTCTGACTTTGTTCTTCTTTAGGAGTGAAAACACATGAGCTGACAAAACCATATGGACAAGTATTCTCCCTCCATGAAATTGAGAAGGTAAGAAACAAAACAGTCGGGGGTTTTGAACATGAACAAAATTATATGATAACCTTTTTTAGGGTGTAGTGTTTTAAGTTGCCATCCATAGCATTTCTTTAGTGAAACATTTTACCAGAATATTAGATGTCCGTTGCAGAAATTGCAAATTCACTTCCTGGTCTACCTGTGCAATAGGGACTGTATATTTGCCTTTTTATGTGACATGATTGCATTAGAAACTCCTACAACCGCTAATGTTCTTTTCTTATAACAACAATGGTCAGGATTACAAGGAAAATATTTGGAATAACCATTAAGTGTATATCTACGTACGTATTGGTGTTTCAAGGACTATAAATGTAAAGATTTAGGCATGAATTCTTCATTTTGATGTGTTATGTGGTCTTACGTCTGCATGGATTTTGCTCATTAGGCATTGACAGAGTATCATCCACACGTAATCTTTGTCTGTCATGGTGAGTCATCAGGAGGTACTTGTCATCCATTGGATGGAATTGGAGAACTTTGCCAGAGGTATTATGTGAATATATTTTAAAATGTTAATTTATGGTACTGTAAGTTTCTTACTTGTAAGAAAACATAGTTCTTATCTTAGAGCTATTAGTTGGTTGACGTAGAAAGTGGTAAAAACTATCTTTTCTTTAAGACAAATGTATGAAAATGAGTTAAGCTAATTTCAAGGTATGGTATATTGAAATTAAACCATTTTAAATTGCCAAAAACCTGCCCACCACCTGTGTTCTAATGATGATTAAATTATTGAAGTAATTTTTTGCAGCTAATAAAAAAGTCAGGATTCTGATTGTATTTGAAAAATCACAGACCCTAAATACAACTGCCTCCATTGTAAGAACTATACAACATCTTTGCAGTTGATGTCTTCATAGTAAATTCCATTCTTATGCTGAATTTGTACATATATGCACAGAAGCACAGAAATATTTGTCACAGCTTTGAATCATGCCTTGCAGGTTCTATCAAAGATTGATTACTAATTTTTGCTGATTACAAGGAAGAGTAGGCATGAAGGAAGATTGGTTTTCACTGGTTATCATGAACTGGTTGTAGCAGTCAATTACAACAGAAATTGCTTAGTTCTGAAATTTATTGTCTCATTGTCCTTCTAAATGACTTTGTTGTACTCTTGTTGACAATTTGTTGGCAGTAATGGAAATATGTTGTTTTATTGTTATTTTGTTTTTATGGGGTCTGGCATTACTAAGAACCAAATTATTACCCAAGCAGAAAATCAATATCAATGAACAAAGCAGCACAGCACCTTCAATACCAGTTCTGTAGCATCAAAGGTTGCAAGTTCCTGCTAAAGCTAACAAGAAGTAGTTTATTATTACCAAGCAGTTTTGGTATCTATGGAAACTTCTCATTGTGACCCTGGCTCTAAGAAGACTAATAAACTAAAACGATAAATGCCACATACATTTGTAAACAGTGTGTGTCCATCTATACATTTTTCCAAATCATTTTGACTGTTAATATTTTTCACTTACATTTGAGAGTTTCTTAACTGGATGACTCAACTATATTCTTGTAGATATGATGCGCTTTTGGTTGTTGATGCTGTTGCATCACTTGCTGGTGTTCCAATCAAAACTGACGAGTTAAAGATTGATGCTATTTATTCTGGTGCACAGAAGTGCTTAGGTGCTCCTCCTGGAGCTTCACCAGTCTCGTTTGGACCACGAGCACAGTATGTATTACCTTTTTCATGTTGAGATTGTTTCATATTAGATATCTATTAAAACTTACATGCAACATCTTGTCATCAGTGCTTTGCATTGTCTTTGGTTAACCATACTACTTGTCTGGTTGCTACATGTGCTAAAACTTTGGTCTCGTGCTAACAAGTCACTTGTACCAGTTGAAAGGGTAATGTAGTACTATTGTGTTTGGCTTGTCACCATTTTATGTTGTTTCCCACCAAAATTTTAAGGCTAGGGGTGTGAAGTTAGTAAATTCAATAAATTTCATCAAAGACTGAAGGAGGAGTGCTATGGTGTGAAGCAACATTAGTAGCCTATCAGTTATGTGACCTGGTAATTTTATCACACAATTTGAACAGTATGACAAAGCATAACATTTTATTGTGACTGTTTAAGTGACTAAACATGGGGTTAATGTATTGTGTGTTAGTCACAGTTGTTTGTAACCCGTTATCTTTATTTATTTTCCTTTTATAGACAGAAAGTGTTAGTAAGGAAGTCATTGTCCCCCTCCTTTTACTTTGACATGAAGGAACTTGCAAATTATTGGGGTTGTGATGGAACACCAAGGCGGTATGAGTTTTGTGATTTATGTAGGAATTAATTTGAGGAACACTGGCCTCTCTCTTTTGTTACTCTCTCTCGCTCTCTCTCTCTCTCTCTCTCTCTCTCTCTCTCTCTCTCTCTCTCTCTCTGTCTATCTGTCTGTCTGTCTTCTATTTATCTAATGTAATCTGATTTATCTTATCTTGAGAATAACTATTGCTTACTAACGTGAAGGAACCCCTTTCTGGTGCAACATGGCAGGTCCTTTTATGTCTTTCCTGCAATTGTATCATTATGTTAGTTAAGTATGTTAATTGTGTCATGTTCAACTGCTCTCTTCTTTCTGTTATGTCACCGTTTCCTGCATTCACTGTTGTTTTACCTTAGATCAAAGATATATGCATTGTCTTTGAACACCTTTTAGATATCATCACACAGCAGCTATTACATCAGTTTATCAGTTAAGAGAAGCCCTACGAATTTTGACAACCGAGGTAGGTGGTTTAATGTTATTTCTTTGTACAGATGTCTTGATTGATTACAGGACCGTTTTCTCTAGGCAGTCTCGAACTGATATAGGCTCTCATCAATTATTATTTAATCCAAATTTTTTAACTAAGATGTTCACAACAGTCTGTCGCGTCAGCTACTTTTTGCTGGGATAACAACCGTCAAAATTGAGGCTTGTAGAGTAAGAATAATTTGCATCAAACTTAGTATGAGGTTGGATTAAGTACCCCATGAAAATGCCCATAGGTAGGCTCATGAAAACTGTTCAATTGAAAGTTTTACATATACGTTGGAACAACCATCCTCTCAGTTTTAAACTAAGAAAATGTTATTTCATCTACGTGTGACTTGTGACTGTGTAAACAACCTCACTGAGCCGATCTTTTTGCACTTTGTAGGGATTGGAGTCGTACTGGAAACGTCATAGAGGTTGCAGCGAGCTTCTAAGGAAAAGACTTGGTGAAATTGGTTTAGAAGTATTCGTAAAAGATAAGGTAAGAAGCCCTTAAATTTTAACTGCATTGTGTTTTTGGGTTGCCAGATGAACTCTTTGCCTTGCATAAAAAATTGTTAAGTTGAAACAAGCTTTAATTAGCAAATGGTTGCCACTGTTTAAGTACAACCTCGAGTGTTCATTAAAGAAGCCAGTTGTTAATGTTCTTGCCAACAATATGGGTTATAGCCGGCCAGCTAAGTGTGGTTTGTAGTGAATTGATTTGAATATGACGGCCATTTTAATTGAGCTAAATATGACAGCCATTTTAATTGAGCTGGAAAACGTAGCTTGAATGATGATTAATTTATGGATAAGTTTGTTAGTATGACTTCGCTAATGTTCTATAACAAGTCCCTTTACGAGGCCTTAGAAAGCTGTATTTTTCTTTTCTTTTATTCTCAAGGATATTTACCTGCCAACTGTAACACTCGTAAAAGTTCCAGATAATATTGATTGGAAAGTTGTGGCAAAGTATGCTATGGACAAGTGAGTAATCAGTACACATGGCATTTTTAGTGCAGAGTGCTATCTTTTAGTGTAGAGTGTTATCTTTTAGTGCAGAGTGTTATCTTTTAGTGAAGAGTATTATCTTTTAGTGACGAGTGTTATATTTAATGAAGAGTGTTGTATTTTAGTGACGAGTGTTATATTTAATGAAGAGTGTTATATTTTAGTGCAGAGTGTTATCTTTTAGTGAAGAGTATTATCTTTTAGTGACGAGTGTTATATTTAATGAAGAGTGTTATATTTTAGTGACGAGTGTTATATTTAATGAAGAGTGTTATATTTTAGTGCAGAGTGTTATATTTAATGAAGAGTGTTATATCTTAGTGAAAAGTTTTATTGTAAATTTTAGTGAAATGATGGCATTTGCGTTTCACAAAGTGTACGTGGACGTAATTGTTGAAAGCTTGGCCATTTTTTTGTTAACTAAACGTTCCTTGTTTTTGTGTTATCCGTTCTTGTTACATTGACGTTTACCTTCTTTGGTGTGTTTTAGGGTCCGTCTTTCTTGTTTTTTTAGGTATAGCCTAGAAATCTCGGGTGGACTCGGTGAGACAGCTGGAAAGGTATTTTTTCAGTTTTCAGAAGTTCCTTGTTACAAATTTTAGAGCACTGAATAATTGTTGTTTCCTCTCCGCTTTTTTCACAATTTGCAACTATTGCAAGTACTACAGTAGTTCTTGTTGTCTCCGTACTCATAAGTGGCAGGTAGTGCCCGAACTTGAGCGGCAAATGGGTGGGACACGTAAACCATGCACAGGTATTTCTTCAAAAGGTATTAGTTTTGGTATGAAGTTTATTTGATGCCAGGTTTATTGTTACTTTTTTGATAAGCAAGCAGTACGTTTCTTATCCATTACGGACTGCAAGTAATATTACGGGGTACTTGGTTGTTACACGGTGCAGTGTTTTGAAGTAGTATTTTCAAACATGCTATTTCTATTTAGTTCCGGATGACAGATTGTCCTTGTGATGTGTGTTTCATTTTCTAGTTGTTGGATGCTCTATATGCCACCAATTTTTTTCGTTTGTAGGTTTGGAGAATTGGGCTGATGGGTTACAATTGCACTTCAGAAAACGTTGAAAAGGTTGTAAAGATTTTGAAAGAAGCACTTGATAATTATCAGGCCTTGGCAAAACTTTGATAATAGGCAGAGTAATAACGGATGGATTTCATCACTTAACAAATCTCCTTTGGGACATTGAATCGACAGATTAAAAATGTTGAGATTGAAACTAAATGGATACTTATATTTTAGTAACATTGGCTTGATACCAAATAGTGTCTACTTACCAATGCTTCGACTTAAAATCTTTTTGTGTACGCTGTAAAGTCTTGCATATTTAGCAATTAGGGTGTTTTTCTGTTTAGATAGAGGTGAATAAGTGGAATCCAGTGATGTGTGAGTGAAGTGTGGAAAGATGAATCTCCCTAAATCATTAAAAAGTTTTACTTCAGTAATTTCACCCCTTTTGTCAGTTCGTTCACTGTGGCCTTGGGTCATCGAGTCTGTTGCATATATTTTTGTTACATTTCCTACCCGCGATACTCTTGTGTATTTATTTTAACTTCGATCAATTATTTGTGAGAGGGAGAATTGTGAATTAAATTGAAGTGATACCTCGTAATTTTGCATCTTGTTTTCCTACACACATAGGTGATGCGTTGTGTTGTATTCACCCATCCACGACTGGCGTTACGAATATTGCAAAGCAAGCGCTCTTTAGGGCAAGCTACTGTGGACGTAACGATTAATGTCCCAGCGCGTGTGTCCATTCATTTAAAAAGTACGTACATTCGATGTTGGTGATTTTTTACCCCTTCCCGCCTTGTCCTTGTTCGTTCGCTTTGGCAAGCACCCCCTCCCCCTTATTCGTTGTACGTTCGCTTTTCCTGATTAACCCCCTCTCTCCTTAACTACACGCACCCTGCTTTTCTCACGCATGCGCGGTACACGGACACTCAGATGTAGACATACAGACATGCACTACTTTGAGACTACGAGAAATGAGAAAGTACTTGCTGATTAAAAACGTTAACTTCAACATACGACCCTGGGGGAACACCAATGTTAATTTATTTTGCCTCTGATCCTCTGATTTTGTTTTCACTTTTTTTGTACGGTTGTACCTGGATATTATTAGATACTTAGGCGAAGAAGAGTTCATATAAATGTTTATTCGTGTTACATATAATTTTACATTTCCTCGACAAATGATGACGTAAGATGTTGAGTACTGGGATTGCACTGAGATCTTTTACCAACAACTCATCTGCGGCGGTTTCCGAGCGAGCATTGTGGTTTCTACTACATGTTTCGGGCTCCTTTGATTTAAAGCTTACAACCTCAGCATGTAGAGACTGAAACTTTTATGCCCAAGCGTCGCTGCAGCGCTTGGCTAATACATACCACATTTCGGGCAAATTCCACGTCCCAATTTACCATTCATAGAGGAACAATAAAAGTCAAACGGAACTTTGAGACTTGTTTCTCTCGACAGGTGTTTTCATTATCAGAAGTCTTGTATGCAAAGGTGCGAATTTACAATTTGAGAGGTTACCAGAATAGTGAGATGGCTCCACTTTAATAATACCAACAGGGTCGTATTGGTGGTATACAACTGGCGTAGGTACAAAGTGATCAGGAAAGGCAGGACAACACCTTGCATATTTACACTTCACAATTTGCAAGGCCAACAATTAGGAAGCAGCAAAGTGATTAAGTTAAAGCACGCGATCAAACAACGTAGTACCGTGATAATTAAAAGTATAGTGGTACCGTGATAATTAACAGTAAAGTGGTACCGTGATAATTAAAAGTATAGTGGTACCGTGATAATTAAAAGTAAAGTGGTACCGTGATAATTAAAAGTATAGTGGTACCGTGATAATTAAAAGTATAGTGGTACCGTGATAATTAAAAGTATAGTGGTACCGTGATAATTAAAAGTA
>JANTCA010019550.1:0-20228 GCA_024741275.1 Chironex yamaguchii
TCAAATCAACATAATCATGGATCTGGTGGCTGATAGGCAACAATGGCAGACCCTATGCATGGGACAGGGAATGGCTGGTGAAGCTGGAATCCCTTAAAGAAGAGGAAGAAAGAATGTGTAGTATATATGGGGACCCTGTGTTAGTGCAATAGCTTATATGGGGTCCCTGTGTTAGGTGTGTATGATATGATATGATGTGGGTATGATGATGATATGATGACCACTCTTTTTGCCAAAATGGACAGTTCGTTGATGGTTTAGTCAGCATCACCACAGAGTTCGTTAATCGCTTGGTCTACCATTGCTAAGCCTGTATCATCGTGTTTGTTTTAAGAATCAAATTTCTGTCATGAATCCGAAAGGAAACCTAGTCAAACTACAAACCTTCATGAAGTATGGAAAATTTTTTGAGGGGCGATCGCCCTCCTAAGCTTATCAACATGGGTGATTTACTGCCCTGATGACAATTTCTACACAAAAAGGCCTGTACCCAGTGCAGAACATAACGAAGATTTTAATCCCAATTTTTTGTAACATTGCTAAAAAATCCCGTCATGTAGGTTAATGAACAAGTGATCTCTTTGCCAGCTGAAAAACACTTGATAGTTTAGAACTAGAAGCAAATTTACCTTTTTGTGGTACAAATTTGAAAGTTGCCTTGAAATTGTGCTAAAACATACTTAAAACCTTTTTGTTGTCTTACACTCTTCTGAGTATGAATCATCAGAAAAGAAAGTACATGTATATGGCAACCATTTTTATATGAAACATGTATCAAAACTATCCAATCATAAACAAGAAAGGAAAAAACAAAGAGAAAGTGAATACACAGAACATTAAGAAGAGTCTAAGTGATAAAGAGTACTGGTTTTCATGTTTTAATGTTGACAAACTGCAGTACAGTTAGATAAAAGATCTACCTGTGCCAATTATCCAAAAATTCTTGTCCGTATACATTTTGGCGCATTCTAAATTTTCTTGTAAATGTTGGCCTATGGCAGAATCACATGTTTTCTTCACTTTCCAAGCACAAGATGGCTGTTTTCTAGGAGGAATTGATGCTTGGCATACAGTGGCTGAGACATTTTTGATCCTCTCACCCAGTCTTTGAGAAGTGTGATCTACATAACAAGCTTCATATTAACACAGAAATTCATATACTACTAAGCTTTTTTGTGTGGTAGGTACACAATTATTGTGAATGGATGGCAAGATCTTCCTAGTCTTGAAAACTTATAGAAAGCTTTTAATTATGTTTTTAGCTCAATGTCGCAAATTTTCAAGGCTATTTAGATGGAAATTTAAGAATGTTTTATAATGTTTGCTGAAGGTCATTGGTTTTATGTCAGTTTAAATGTGCTAGGTACGATCCTAGCCAAAAGCACACTGTTGGTGGCCAGTAAGAAGTAGCCATATGCAAGGTGTTCCCCTTGACTTCTGTGAAGGTTCATATCTAATAACATAGGGGTTGTCTCATAATATCTTCTTACAGGATAGCGGTTCCTTGCTCGTCTTGTTGTCGGAAACTATGACTTGCAAGTGTTAAAAGTTTCTCTTCAAGATGCATATGGTGCAGGAAAATGAAATTGTGAATGTGTTAAAATGATCTGCAATTAACATTACTTACAGAAATATTTTAGCAGGTGGCTCAAAGACCTTAAATTTAGAGAAGGTAGACAGAGAACCTAAAAAACCTGTACTATTTGGTTTTGAAGAAAAATAGGAAAATGTAAAATTTGTAACTTTATGACCCTTTTGAAGGAGGAATGATTGGTCCTTGCATTTTCAGCCTACTTAAATCATAGATAAAGTAATAGTATTTTATTTTGTAGCTAAAAGAAAGTTTGTGTCATTTTGCAAAGATATCATTTTAAATAAAGTATTTCTCAGAGACATTTTCTTTCAAACTTGCAGATTTGGATCCAAAATGCGCTGCCTATTATGGAAACAGATCAGCTACGTATTTAATGCTAAAAGATTATCAAAATGCATTAAATGATGCCATGCAAGCTACATCAATAGATCCAACATTTGTGAGAGGATACCACAGAGAAGCAAAGTGCCACATAGCAATGGGTTCAGCTAATGCCGCCAAGAGGTGTTTACAGAAGGCCAAAGAACTTGACCCAGGCAATAGAGTTATTGACGAAGAGGTATGTGTAATCTGTTACAACAGGGTGGTGATTTGATTATTACACCATAACACTTACTGACGTGGCAAGTAATATTTTGGAGATTGGCAACTATGTTTTACATTTCAGGTTTATACACAGCATGTTTCTTTCCGTTAATTGATTGCAACAAATCTTGTTATCTGTGACTTGATCTCAAAACCTTGTTATTAAATTTTAAATGTATTGAGAATAGTTTTTATACTGAAATTTTCTCGTCGGATTAAAAGCTGAATCTTGTTAATGAAAAATTATAAAACTTCCTCATCTTTGATGAAAGTACCATTAACAGTAGATTGATAATTTTATAAGCCAAACTCACAAGACTCTATTTAACATACTAATTATGGGTATTCTGACTCCATTTGAATGACGTCCATGATTATCTTGTATCAAAACTATCTTCTTCCTGGTCAAGATATTTCATATGTTAATTTAGAGGTCATTGCAGTAATACATACTTTCCATCAGCTCATAATTTTGCATCATTTTGCTAAGCAATTACTGTAGGTATAATTATGTTATTACATTTTTTATTTTATTGTATAAATTGAATTGTTGTCTTTTTTCAATGACTTTAATATAAACAGGAGAAAACAGCAAAATTGATGTTGGAATATGAAGCTCACCTAAAAAAGGCACAGGAAGCAAATGATCATAGAAAGGTAACTGTTTTTAACAATATGCCAATTATGGTGGCTCTCCATATCACTGAATTGTAGTGAAAGGCACCATTCAATCATAGCATAGGGATGCTATGATTTGGCTCTAGGTAAATATTTCTGTCAACATTAGAACTTGCCGTGATGTTTAATTGTAGATAGCAAAAGTTTGAGATGGACTCAATCTTTTTCAAGCATATTACACCTGAGTTGGTCTAGGCTTTGTTGGTTTTTGCATTTTCATTTGAATAGTACATCTAGTATGATTGTCTTCTCTCTATGACATTATATATACATATATAATGATACCGGTTAGGTCTAATTTAAGAGAACCTATGACATAGTAACCTACCTTTACTTACCATATACATTTTTGCCATCTGAAAGTCAAGTCATATAACTCTTTAAAGAACAACTTTATTGAGTAAGAATAATACCAAAAATACAAACAGTGATGCAGGACAGTATAGAATGTTAAATATGAAATAGAATAGGAGAATACGAATTAGAACAGAATAAAATATAAAATCAACTCAGTATATATATAACTAAAAGAAAGTAGGGTAAAACATATTTGCAAAAGCAGTGGTGGCAGGCAGTGCTAATAATGTTAATACATTATCAGTATTTTTTCCCAAAGTACGACACCTTTTCAGTGTTTGATGGCTGTGACGATTAAATCACTTCCTTCTCGATGCGATTTCTTTTCTCTGTAAGAGGAGTCTAGCATTCCTTTTCCGTAGAAAAGTTAGCCGTCGTCAATCTATTGCTAAGTCACTGTTAGGCCCCATTGACAGTGGTGAATATCTAAATGATTCGTATTTATGTTAAGTCAAAATCATAGTCGATGGACTATCATTTATTGTAAGCCTCGAGATGAGAAATTGCATAGTTTTTTACCTGCTGGGATCCATATAAGTTGTTTACACTCTGTTTACCATATGACTTCAGTTCGAACAGATGCAGACGGAAGAGTGATCCAATACTCATATGGATAGCAGGCCCGTATTGTTACATATCGAGTATTTCGAGTGTAACAGAAAGCTGTTCTGTGCTCACCTTTGTACTGATTCATTTTGATCCATGCTAGTGTACAAGGGATATAAATGCGAGTCAGTATCCTTGCCTTTTAACCATTGAGCAAAGATTCCCTGTCCACGTTGCTACTTGCCCATTACTAACTGTTGTGAACGCAGAATGAAATTGCATTGTATTTGCCTTTGTTTGTAATCTGTGATTTGTTGTAGAAAATGTGAATAGCGATGTCTTGCTATTAACTCATAAACGTTAGTAGCATGGCAATGAACAGGGATGAAAAGGAATATGTTAATGGCATCTAAATACAAAGTTAATCAGTTTTGCCAGAATTGGTGTTGCTAGCATGATCAAGGGTGTGCTGGTACAATTGTTTTTCTACTTTTACCAACTAATTTTGGGTCCCAGCTGCTGCTGTGAATAAGAAACTTTTAGCCAAGGAACGGTCTACAAAACTAAACTTGTGAAGTATTGTACAATCTCTTCTATCCTGCATACGAGTAAAAGTCTGCGGGAAAAGCTTTCGTAACACATCAAGTATCCCCTCATGACCGCTTTGATGCATCAAGAAGTACAATGCACAATGCATTTACATGACATCTTTAAAGCAGCGAAAATGAAGTGCAAGGAATGTTGTACCACACCTATATATGTAGACACTCATTAGAAGAGGTGGAGTATAAATACCTACACTTTTGTGTACCTTTTCCCCTGCATCCTAAATTTAGGGTTTGGCCAGACGTCACCACTATCAAGTATTGTAAAGTGACCTGACAATTCAAGGCCCTGTTTCTGCTACTCAGTTTTTCGTACAAAAATAGAGCTGTATGAACCCGTTTTTTGATTCTACCTTTCCATTAATTCGCTCGAAAACGGAGTCATTTGACACCAAACTGGAGTCATTTGAAAACGATGTTCGAAAGTGGAGTCATTCGAAAACGATGTTCAAAAGTGGAGTCATTTGAAAACGATGTTCAAAAGTGGAGTCATTTGAAAACGGAGTCATTTGAAAACGCATCGTTTTAATGGGAACAGCGAAAACGGAAGTATTCGAAAACGACACAACAATAAAACGGTTTCAAAATGAGCCCGAACAAAGGATGCGGAAATAGAGGAAAACGGAGTAATGGAAACATCTTCGTTTGTGTTTCAGGCCTTGTCGAGGAAAACGGAGCAGGTCGGAGTGATGCGAATAGTTAAACGAAAATAGAGTGATCTAGAAAACGGAGACATAAGACATAACGGAGTAATTTAAACATGGTCTTTGCGGGAGTCTGATGAAAGTTTACTTGTGACGTGATAAGGCTGCATCCTTAAGTAAATGCTGTGGAGCCAATCTTCCAAGTTTATCATATGCAATATCCAAGACATCTTTCTAGATGAGTCTTTAGAACATCTTGCTTTTTTGTCATTTTAGGCAGAATTTTGCATTCGAAAACTATTAGAGTTTGCAGCAGATTGTCCTTATTTCAAGACTTTACAAGCAGAAGTTCTGATTAATCTTGGAAAATTTGACGATGCTGCTTCGATTGCAAAGTAAGAAGTTTGCAGATCAGTTACAATTGTTCTAACGTACTCGTTCCAAATAATCCTGTGGTTAGTATTTTACAGGATTTATCTCTGTACACACTGAAATGGTATGTAAACTCAGATGTTGACTCTTTACTGCCAGTGTTAACATGATCCGTTCTAAGGAATCTGTATCTAATGGCGTTTTATTATGAAGTGACCAAGGAATTTAGTGCTTTGCAAGAGTGGGACGCTGCTTATGTTTTCTGTGACCCTTTTTGGTGATGATAGTAATTTTAACTCAAGCAGCTTCGGGATCACAATTTGTGTATGACAACTTTGCCACCCTTTTGAAGAAAGTAAGTATCCATCTGCAACTTTGAGACCCACAAGGCCTTAGCCATGCGACAGATTGTAGACTAAGGCTATGTAGGTCGAAAATTTGTGGATGGATACTAATCTCTTTAAAAAGAGCGGTTAAGTAACACATTTTTATTCAGATCATGAGTTGATCAACGGGAAATTAAAGGAATTAGTGCACCTTCAAAACAGACACCGCTTGTAAAGTGTATACACCAAGACAGACGCCCAATAAAAGGGATGGATGATCGGGGTTGAATGAGTAATAGTCTTTTGTTCTTTCCTGTTGAACTGTTTAGCTGAGTAGAGAAGACGTCAGATTTACAGTCTCGAGACCCGAGTTTTACGCCTCGGTGGTCATAATCATAACTTTACTTCATTTGTCACAGCCCTTTTTGGCAATTTATTTTGAAAAGACGTAAGACAAATTGTTTTACGTTCCGCATACTTCAAGGATTGCAAGATTTGTAAACCATATCGTTTGCACGTATGTGTGTTTAGTGCTTCCCTCTTTCTAGTGGTGTACAGTTCGTAGCAAAAACAAAACGGTCTCGTTTCTCTCTTCAGAGAAAAAAGTATGAAAATTTCTATTTTCATAGAAAGTATGGTTTGTAGTAAGTTTGTCATTGTGGTATGCAATGGATGTTTGTGCCTCCTGTTTATGTCAGTGTAGGTATCACTTTGATTACCAGTATTGGTACCAGTATTGTTAACCACTTGATATAGCCACTTGCAAAGCAAAGCAAAAGGACGGAATGCATCTTG
This sequence comes from Chironex yamaguchii, assembly GCA_024741275.1. Taxonomy (NCBI): domain Eukaryota; kingdom Metazoa; phylum Cnidaria; class Cubozoa; order Chirodropida; family Chirodropidae; genus Chironex; species Chironex yamaguchii. The sequence goes on from JANTCA010019550.1 coordinate 6,503, forward strand.
GGGCTATCATGCCCACTGAACTACGTTGTATCACTTCAAAGGTTTCCTAAACAAAAATTTACTCTTGCTGTAATGACCGTGTCGACTGTTGATCTTTGTCAGGGGTGAAACCTGTTGTCATTAGCATACGTGTTATCAAGGATACTCGATTCCTATGCAAAGGGCGCGAAAAATATTAATGCATTGTTATTAAGTATTTAATCATTATTATTGTTTCTCCTTTAGTGATGTTCTGAGAAAAGATAGTCAAAATGTGGAAGCAATATATGTTAAAGGGATGACTTTATACTACCAAGATCAAACAGAAAAAGCATACAAGGTTTTCCAACAATTGTTACGGATGGCACCAGATTACAAAAAAGGAAGAGAAGCTTACAGGGTATAGCACATCTTTTCGTGGAACGCTACTAGCTCACTGTCATTTGTTTTGGTAGATTTTTAACTGCAAGATTTCAAGAATAGACGATTTGTGTGGGGACTGTAGTTGGGGGCGCAGTTCCCGATTAAGGTTATACACTTTGCTGGCTATGTGAAAGTAGGCGGCAGGTGTTTTTCACATATTACATTGAACCAAAACCACAGTGATTTTGTCACAGAATGAATAAGGATCGTGATAAGGAGACACGGGCTTACTCAAATGCTTAGGAGAGACTTCGAAATCAGACCATGCTGATTTTTTAAAGCAACTGGACATTGATATTATTTTCAATTCGGAAAGGAGAATTTACGAATCCTATCGAGGTGTTGCTTTTCACCCAAAGAAAACTGCTTGACAGTGAATTTCATAGAAACGTATTAACGATGTTTACTTCTGTTTTAGAATTTCAGTTATGATGTAATATGGGTGCGTTTGGTTCTGCTTTCAGCCAGGTCGATGTTATGTCATATGGATTGATAGTCGTAGTAATAGACGACATTTTCCCGACCGTCGGACTTCAGTATTTTCTTTGTGATTTGAACAGGATACCAGAAACAGTTGATTTTAGTTCAGTCCACTTAATTTTGTATTGAGTTTGGATTGAGGTAGTGGAGTGACGAAGATAATTGACTTACTTGGTTGGGACCAGGGCAAATTTTCTACAGCAGACATATAGAATTTACACGGACATAGAAGAAAACAAGGACTCTTGAAGCAATTTCAAGATGTTAAGTACTAAGGAAGCCGAAAATCGGACCCGGATCTCCAAAAGCAGTAAAAGTTATTTAGCCTTGCATCTTAGCAGCAATGTTTTTTGTGTGGCTGTTGCCCGGTGTGCCCAAGTAAGGTTCTGACGTGGTAGATCCTGCAATTTTTGTTGTGCTAATTTAAGAGAAATCCGTTATAGATGCAACTTTTACATATTAGAGCTGGATATCGATATTGTCGTTTGACATGCATGAACAGTTTTTCTTTTCTTTTTCGACAGAAAGCAAAGCAGCTGGAGTCAAAGAAGTTTGATGGAAACGCTGCTTTTAAAGAAGGAAATTTTAATAAAGCACTCGAACTTTACACATCTGCCCTGGAAATAGACCCACTCAATAAATTTACTAATGCAAAATTGTTTAACAATAGAGCAATGGCAAGATGCAAGGTAAGGTTGTGCCAGTCATTTTGCCTTGGAGTTTGGCAATTTTTGGATAGGACTCCATGTGTGTTGCTGACGTACATGGACTGAAAGGGAATGCCTCCAATTGAAAAGTAATAGCTTTGCTATAATGTCCTGATATATAGTGATTTGTTGCTTTCGCAAGTGGGTTCATTAGATATAAGTCACTATCGTTCATTACATTTTTTACATGTATACTGCTTTTTTCTCTGCGCAGTTCATTTTGAAGGGAATTGGTCATTCTTTCCTGGGTTAAAGTGCCTTTATTTACCATGACGTTTCAGTGGTTTGATAAGGTAGACGGCCATAACCAGTGGAGTTTCTAACTTTGGAGAGTTTGCTTTCTGATAGAAAAGGCAATAACGACCAGTTGATAGGAGGGTAAAAGAGGGTGTAGTATTTGACCATCTGTAATTTGATCCAGGGCATGCATACCCCAAATGTAACACTTTTGCTGTGACAAACTCTATAAAACTAATAGGTGCTGTTTTGCTGCATTAACAGCTTGGTTCGTATCCCGAAGCGATAGACGATTGTAACAAAGCAATAGAGTTGGATCCAAAGTATTTGAAAGCATACCTGCGAAGGGCGAAATGGTAAGTGTAGACATTGTCACCTCCGCGAGGAGGTTATTTATTTGCCAGGGTTTGCTTGTCTTTTGTCTGTCTGTGTGTTCATTATCATGATAACTCAACAACTTTTGGATGGCTATTTTTTGCGAAATTTTCAGGGTATGTTGATAGCTTGACTTGCTCCAGTTGATTAGTTTTGGAGGGTGATCGGAATCAAACCCTGGATTCAGGATCATTTTTCGGTAATGAAATCGGCATAGTGCTAGTGAGGAAGTCTTCGTAGTGATAACCCAGTTACCGTATTTGGTAATGGTATCTCCATTAAAGCGACAAGCAAGGGCATCGTCATGGGGAATACCGGTGTTGTCTGAATACCTGCTGACTTAATGGAGGTTTCCGCTCTCTGAGTGCTTTGAACTGATTTTGTTAATGAAAGCAAGGGCTACAGGAAGTACATTTAAAAATAGGTACAACCTCCAGTCTGAGTAATATACCCATTAGAATTTGTTATCGTCATATGCATTTTGCACTCGGTATCTTTGCAAATACAGTGCTCAACTTTATTTCCAGGGGACACGACTGAATAGCGTTTGTACATCCTAACGAATCGGATCTTTGTTACTGTTGATGTGAGCATGCACCGAAGTTTCTTTTGACGTGAAGTACATATAACTCACTGCTCTCGCAAAGCGACATATGGAATGGTAGTGGAACCATTATGTATCGATAGAAAACCTTTGCCTGAACAGGCAAGTCTTGGTTAAAGAACAGAAGTAAAGTAAAGACGTCAGATTTGCAGTCGTGAGACCCGTGTTTGACGCTCCTGTGGTCACAGTCATGACTTTACTTCTGCTCATGTACGCAATTTGACTAGTCGATGCGGCATGAGAATCATTAGTCGTCGGCTTGCAAGCTGATCAGCGAAGAAAGCTCTGCGGACCTTGTTTGGTACTCGCTTTACTTTCATACCTGTAGTGCTTAGAAGATAGTTGTACTGTGGTGTTCATGATTACCTCTCTTCATGAATTTTCTTTAAGAGCCATTGTCTGGCGTTTGTGTATTTTCAATTCATGTTTCCATTCTCTTAGTTTTATGGATTCACGTCAATTCGAGGAAGCGGTGCGCGATTACGAAAAAATAGTGAAAATGAACCATTCACATGGTAGGTATAGTGTTAGCTAAATCACCAATGGTCATCGACGATTTCAAGACCTTGTTTATAACAATGTTAGTCAAAGTTGCAAGAGACTCAAACAATCTCTGATTAAGCGAAGTATTAAAGTGGAGGTTTGCTATGCGTGAATCCAAATGCGCTGCTATTCCCTAATTAAATGTTATGCCTCCCATTTTGTACGATTTGATGAAAGCGTCTATGGTCTGCTTTTATCACAAGGCAGTAAACTGACAACCCAAAGGTGACGAGGTAAGTCGTTGATCCCGCATTGCTAATGCAATAGTGTTCGCTAGACACATTTGCCACTAGTAAAATGTGACGGAATCAAGAAGACTTCCTTTGTAGATCATACCTGGTTCGATTGAATACCACCATATATGATTGAGTTGCAGAAAAGGCTTAGAAATACATGGCTTTTCGCAGCTGTAAGACCGGACAAAGTTTTTCTGGCACAAAACGGGTTAAGAGGAGTAAAAGGTAGCAGTTTGTTACATTGGGTACTTCAACACTAAAACACTTGTCGTACACAGAAGGAGATGGGCTATCGATCTTGCCCAAAGTTAAAGAACATATAGAGGTAGGGTATCAAAGGAATCGGTACCAGCTCCTGCCAGAATTTTTGAGACGAGGCCTTACACTTTAATATAGAAAATAGTTTATTTGCTGGTCACTATGCCCTTTTTACGTATAGTCTTTCATGTATTTCTATGTATATTTCGTTGTTTCGCGAATATGTAGAATACAAACAACTTCTAAGAGAAGCAAAGTTTGAGCTTAAAAAGAGTAAACGAAAAGATTACTATAAGATACTTGGAGTCAGTCAAGGAGCAACAGATGATGAAATAAAAAAAGCATATCGAAAAGAGGCCTTGAAACACCACCCTGGTAAGTGGTTTGTTATATAGGTTGCATTTTGCATTATTGCGAAACCAGTCTAATGTATAAAGCTATACGAGGTCTGGATGTACCTGCATACGTTATTTCTTACCGGTTTCCCAAGACAAGAAGGAAAGTAGGAAAAAGTAAGGATGTTATTACAATGTTAGACAGCACGATCAAACACGTTTTATTTTCTTGCTTCGCTCATATCTCCGTCTTGTCCTTTCTCCAACCCTTGTGTCCTTACTTCTATCCTCGTTTCTGCGCCTCCTCCCTCGCTGCCTCTATCTGATCTTTCCTCAACACCTCTTTCCATCCTCTTCCCTGCCCGTCAACTTGCCTGCCTCTTATTGCTTCGTTCCTTATTTACTTCCTTTCATCATTTCCTCCTTCCTTGCTTTCCCACCTTCTTTCTTTGTTTCTTTACTTTCTCTTTGTTTCTTTACTTTCTCTTTGTTTCGTCGTAGTATTTTTAGTTTAAATAGGGTACTGTGATCACTCGCTCATTTGTTACAGTGACGTTTGCCATTAGTTTCGCTTTTGATTTTTGATGGGCATTTGTCATGCAATGTAAGAAGCCGAAAATAATACAAAGTTAAACAGAGTCCTTTCTTTAAGTGTACTTATAGACCAATGTCACTGCGTATCACTGGTCATAAATGTGCGCGCAAAGTTTTTTTTACTTGATGTCCGACGTATGTCACCCGCTTCTGCCAGTAATAAGCTCTTACTGCAATGTATAGGCATCTTAATTGTTATTCAAAAAAGAACGTAAGATGCCAGAAGCAATAAAAATAAGAGCAACAGTTGAAGTATAATTTTTAAATATCGCCTTGGAAATTCGCGACATTGTGCTAAAATTATACTTAGAAGCTTATTTCGTCTGACACTCTTCAGAGTATGAAACGTCAGAAAGGAAAGTGTATGTATATGGCAACCTATTTATACATGTAGCAAAACTAGCCAATCCTAGACAAGAAAGGAAACAAAGAAAGAGAAAATGAAGAAACAAAGCATTATTGGAAGAGTCCAAGTGAAAAATGAACTTTTTCTGCCTACAGAATACTGGTTTTCTTGTTTTAATGTAGACAGACTCCAATACACTTAGATGAAAGGACGATCTAGCTGCACAAACCATCCGAAAATTTTCGTCGTTTTGCACCTTGGCGCATTCTGAATTTTCCAGTAAGCTTTTAAGTATGTTTTCAGCGAAATGTCGCGAATTTTCAAGGCGATTTTCAAGTTTCGTACCACAAAAAGATTGTTCAAAGTTTTGAATACTTTGTACTGTGGTCTTTTGATTTCTTTTCATACTTACAATCTTGGAATAAACTCCATAGAGTTGACCCCTGTGCTTTTGCTTTCATGCGCAGATCGGCATTCTCACGCAGATGAAAGTGTACAGAAGGCTGAAGAACGACAATTCAAGGAGGTAAGGGAGGATTGTTTTGTACTATATATGGGATATGAATTGATGAAAGATATTACATCTTTTATGCTATGCTTGTTGTATTCGTATAGTTTGAAATCGTACTCGTGGCCAAATAGTACGAATTTTAACTTTGCGTCTGACTGGTATTGAATGACCTTGAATTCAAAATAAGTTTAGATGTTTAATTTTAAGTATTACACATAGGTTAGGAGTCTTGCATTGGCAGAGGGCAGTACAACAGAAAACAGAAATAGGTCTTTTGCTTGTGGAAAATAGTACCAAACCGGCTGTTGTTCTATCACCTGATCAATTTTCCTGAGCTTTTTTTCTTGGAGTTTTTAGTATACTTTGGATACCTCGAAAGTAAGCGAAAATGACTGTGCAAGCACAAGACACGTCGTGACAGCCCAAACAAGTAGCAGTATCTTCGTTTTGCTTGGTTAAGTATTTTGACAAGAATCATCTGAATTGGTATTCTTTCAGGTTGGAGAGGCATATAGTGTCCTCTCGGATAAAAACAAAAGAGCAAGATATGATAATGGACAAGACCTGGAAGATAACGGATTTAGTGCAGGTAATTGGCAGAATTTTTTTACTCGAATGATCCCTTAGGTCTAGTCCAGTCTCCTTTTTTAAATGGGCTTTTGATTATATCTAGAGCCATTGGTTGGTAATAGCGAGTTCTTAAGCAATGTTTTTATTTATTTCCCCCCCTCCCCCCCAGGTTGTTTTAATCAACTATTACACTTATTTTATACTTGGATTTTGTACTCGTGTTTGCTTGCTGAATTTGTATGTCAGTGCGCATCATACTAAACATGACGTAGGCCAGTTTCCGGCTGCCAATTCAACCTTTGCCAAACACACTCAGATGTAATCTCTTTCTGCTTTTTTAGACTTTGACCCAAATCAAATATTTCAAGCGTTTTTCGGTGGCCATGGTGCATTCCCATTTTCAACCTCAAATCAAGGTACGTTCCTTTACTTTTTGTATTGTATGATATCCATCGCTATTCTGCTACTAATAGACGGTGAAATTGATCCTGTACATGACATACACATGGGCTGCGGTATAATTGCTTCGATTGATAAGAAATCCAGTAAGAATGAAAGTATTATTTATTGGGAAGACGAGCAAGAAGAGGTGTGAAGTTTGAACTGTTCCTGACGTACACTTGTGACTAAAGTATGGCTGCTATGAGGTGTAGCAAGTGCATTAAGAATAGAAGTATTATGCCCCCCCCCCCCAAATGCGCCAGTTATCAGTGTTGTAGCCTGGTACCAATCTCAATGAATAGGACTGTTGCGGGACAGACTATAGTGGACGTCTGTCGTCACTCTCCTGAGCCTTAACTGCACGTAAGTGCAACTTATTTTTAGTAGGACGACGAACAAAATGGGATGTGATTACTGGTAAGCAAATCTTTAAAGCTGAATTATGTTTTGTCGGGGAGACGAACCTGCCTTAAATTATTGAAACATCCTCCATCCTTTTTATTGGAAGATATGATATCGTTTGGAATTTTTAGAAAAGGATTTTAGACCATACTGATACGACCTGGTTACGTCTTCTCGTGCTTTGAGTATGAGCAGACTGAAGTTTTGTAGGGAGCTTTAAAAGATTTAACTGGTTCCTGAACAGTAACTCAGTGTGAAGAGACAAGATGTTTCAAGAGTACGTTGCCTTTTGACATCGCGGTTTGTTATACTGATTCTGTTTGTTGCATTGTTCGCCGAAGCAGTCGCTTATTTGCCATCATTTTTAAGTTATTGTGTGATGTGTTCGTGTGACTAAGTTATAAAATTAAGACCACTTAAAAGACAGTTACAAAGTTTACGACTTGCCTTCTGTTTTCCCTGTTTTATCAACAGTCATCTAACTAGGTCCTATTGAATTGCTCTAATAAGAAATAACAGTAGATAAGACGATAGAAAAAACGCAGCACGTTCTGAGCTTGATTTAAGTTGGAAAGAACCGTGCTAGACTCCTAGCCACTCTTGAGCCCCAACTTTATCCCTCATTGTAGCCTTCCCACTTCACTCGTCACTTCAACTGTCAATTGAGCCCTCACTCCACTCGATACCCTAATCTACACTCTAGTCCGCACTAGGCCTCTTACTTGATCCCTCAATTCACTCCTAACTCTACCCCTAGTCGCACCTCAGACATGCATGAAAACAGTGCTTAGACATCGCTGTACATACAATACTGTAGACAGGTTTCGGACATTTAAGACAGTAACGGTCATTTGAAAGCATATTAACAGTATGAAAATGTGTGTGTTCGGTGCTAAGTTGATACCTATATCTCATACCTTTACCAGTGTTTGAATGCCGTATTTTTTGTGATATTTGAAGATAAAAAGTTCTACCTAAGAAGAAGTTCATATCTAAACTGGCGTTGCTTTAAAGTGTAGCTAGAATTTTGACTTTAGTATTCCAATAACGAGCTGCCCTCATATAGTTGATAAGACACAATGAACTTGTAAGCCAGTTCGTGCCAGTTTTAATTCGCGTCACCGCAATTAAAATATGTTTGGTGAGAGAAGGTAACGGCAGCCCGGTCTCGTACGGAGCTCGCATCCAAGTAATATTGCCTAGCCCTGGCATGGTAAGCAGCTACCCTCGGTAACAAGTAAGCTACAAAAAGACCAAATAATGCTAGTAATGTACAATATACACACCTCTCTTACATCATTGGACAGTTGTACAGAAATTTTTTCTTCCTCTTTAGGTTTTTCTGGTGGATTTTCTGGCTCTAATTTCCCTAGCGGATTTTCCTTCTCTTTTGGATAAATTACAAGCGTAGTGGATGTACAATTCGTTTGTGTCTGTACCGTTGCATTCGCTATAATTAATGAAGTTCGTCGTTTGCAGGACGAACTACTTGTGAATGACAAACTCGGGCCGAGTGGATTTAGTTGCGTGGATGAAGAGAAAAGTGGAAATGAATTTAGTGAGGCTGCAAAGTATAAGTAACATCTTGCAAAAGTCCAATACATTGAAGTACAGTAGTATTTAATCAAGGCAAATACCTATTTTTCGTGTCAATTAAACCATTTGCCGTGAGTTTTGTTTGCAGATAAGAATGTCGATGTTAGTCCAAATTATTGCAATTTTATGTTGATAATGAAACACGACTTAAAATCTGCAGTCATTTGGTTGTTAATTTAGAATTTAACTTGCTTTTGTTTACAGCATTAATCCCACAGCTTTATTCTTCGTCCTCGGTATTCATTTTATCAATAGTTTCCCCATTCCAGCTTCGTACAAACGCGAATAGATCCCATTCTTGTTGATAACTTTCTATGAAGTCGAAGAAGGACTAACCTTTTGACTCCTTGTTTGCAAACAACGTGTTTGGAATTTAATCGCATTATTTGTTTGGATTGACATTTAATTTTAACTTGTAAACAAAGTAGGTTATCAAGCAGACATCCACACTTTTGTTGGAGGTATTGGAAAAACGCCAATCGGTGTAGCTGCTGCCATAGATGGTAAGTTACTGTTTTAGTTACTTACCATGACTTGGAGCAGGAACTAGTTACCAGATTCTTAGTGGTTCGCGACAATTTGTTTTTTTGCATAGCATAAGACTTCAGTCGGCTTTTAATGCTATGCGAAATGCTCTACCTCTCGGCATCTTTGTTACAATTACAGTTGTCTTTTTGTGGCAAGTTCGCCGTAAAATGCTTAGCTGGATAGATAATTTAGTTGCTATCTGGGACAAAAGCACCAGCAAGGTCGTGCAGGTAATGTAATACACAGAAGGACAATCTAGAAGTGTGATATGCCATCCTACTGTACGAGAGAGTGAAGTCGTTTATGCATTTGTGCATTCGGAAACTGAGTTACTTAAGACGAATATTAATGCATTTGACATTTCCTTATTTCTTTGGTTAGGTCAGCTAGAACTCATGAATAAGACGGGCGATTAGCGATTTGAATCGATGTAGCTTTTTGCTTGTCTATTGTATTATGTAGTTTTTTGTGATTTAGATTTTCATCACTCTTCTGAATATTCGAAAGGCAACTCCTCAGATAAGAACTTACCATAACAGAACTTTTAACGACTTGTTGAGCTGGATTGTCAAAGTTTTGGGCTACAGTAGTCTTTATTTCCATTTACATTCATAATCGTGGTACTTTTCCGTTTCGTAAGCCTTGTATACTTGACTGTATTTACCACGAACAGTAGGTAAAAAATTTGTATGAAATCTAAATATGCAACTATGGAAAGGCGAGTCACTCGGAAGAGGAAATTTTTATAACCACTTTATTTTTTAAAGACTAAAATCTTTTAGCCCTTTCTGAGATTGTAAATTAGTATTGTATAGTTTACGTAACTGTGACTTAGTGGTGGGTTTTGCTAAAGATTTCTTACTCTGGTGTTTCTTTGTGGTTAAGCGCTGTTTACTATCGTTTTCAGGAACAGTTTAAAATTTGATACTGGGCTGGCGTGTAAGTTTGCTGTTACAATTTGTGAGTTGGTCAATCGCTGCTACTTTGGGATTTAAAGACAATGCCCCCAAGAGTCAGATTTGATTAGGCACCAAAAAGTCGTCAGCTCGTTGCCGTTCCAGGCGTAAGAAATGAGAAGGAAGGTTGAGCTTGGGAAGAGAGGAAGGGGCGGCTCACATGGGGTTGGTTGATTCTCGACTAGGGGTCTCATCTTAGGCTGAGCGTGACTCGTTTATGTTTTCAGAGGAATGCACGCTATAAGGGTGGCATCCGGCAAAAACGACGGAAGGGGTTGTAATAACTGGCCTCTTTTGGGAGAGAGAAGGATCTACTCACGAATGCAGTGTTTTCCTGCAGCTGGGCGTAGACACTTAGATGCTTAAGTTCGGCCCCATTTTCATGCTTACAGGTTGGAGTAAGCTTATTTGTACTGGAGATTATCCACAATTTGTTGTTTGATATCGAATGATTTCATTAACATTTAATGCTAAGTATTTCATTATTCTGCTTTCAAAGCAGGACGCACATGGTGCAAAGCAGTGCCTGTTTTGCAAAGGAAAGCATACTTAGCTGAATTCGGTCAGAGTCAACATATAAATCATGAAGTAGGGGGAGAATTGATGACCTCTTTGGGCCACTAATTCATGTTTTCTTTGGAATTTTCAGATGAAGGATTTGTAAGCATCCTGGTGTTGGATCAGTTTCTGTGTACGTCAGTTTTAAAATCCTGTGTAATTTTTGATGGAAAAGTCGATCAATAATGAACGTCGTTATTTTTTAATACCTATCTATCACCTCTGAAAGTCAACATTGCAAGGCGACGAACGCTTAACGAACAGGGCTATACTTAAAATTCTTTCATTCTGTTGCGAACAGGATAAATTGAATTCCGAACAAAGGATTTATCATTCGACTCTTCTTGTCACACCTCAATCCCAAGAAAGTCAAAACTTGTTTCTGAAATCTGTTACTCGCAACAGACATTGAATTCGCGTTTGCCGTATTTTTACCGCGCGTTTATTTCAGAAATATTCACCAAGGCTACCATAATGCAGCCAGCCATAAAGTGTTCAGTCTCATTGGCAATTGTGATGTTACGTCTCAGTTGGGTGAGGTCACTGTACGTTGCATTGATTAAAATAGTTATAGTGGCATTGTGTGTTGTTTTGGCAACACCGTTGGGGTTTTTTTTGTGATGTCTTCATTGGTTTTCACGTGTACTGTCTAGAAATTAGAAATTTTTTGTTGCGTCGGTTCATTGTTTTGATCGTCCAGAGGCTACCAACGTCAATTGCAGACCATTTTACATCAGCTAAACAGTGACACATTAAAAGGAGGTTCTAACAAGTTGGTCGGACATCCGGTGAAATTCGACGGGAATATGTAGAGAATTTAAAAGCAGTCTCCTTAGGCTGTTAACCAAAAAGCACAAAATACTGTGGCCAAAACTACAGCTACTCTCTATTCTCTAAACCTTAGAACAACATTCGTTAATGGGTTGATGGAATGGACTAAACAGAAATAAAGGTATGATTATGGTGACCTGGGCGTCGAACCCGGTCTCATGACTGTAAATCTGACACCCCTCCTACTGAGCTAAACAGCTTTATAGGAAAGGAGGTTAGTCGTTCAACCCCGATCGTATGCCCGCTATTGGCTCTGGTTATGCCCTTGATGTGGGCAGGTATTGGAGGACACCCCTTCCTACGTTTCCTCCCGTAAGGGTTATACACTACCTTTGATACCATACGTTTCGAATACCTTATTTTCCATCGCTTTTAATGTATAATGTAGGATTATTAAGTAAACCTTTCTTTCTTCTTATCCTGAGTTTGCCCCACAATTTCCTTTCGTAATTGTCCTTTTATTATTGTCTTCGAAAAAGAAAGTTTCCTGTTCCTCTACGAAATTAACTGTTTGATTCTTCCGGATTATGCAGGTAGGCCCCTAGAAGCTACTGGCGTTTTCACGATAACCACCATTACCATTTTCAATTATGAAATAAAATTCTCATCCGAACCAAACATTCTGAAATATTTGCTGCAAGTGGTGGACCACTCAGTAGCTTTACTGATAGTCGGATGTATAAATTGTACCATCTCAATTGTCTGAAAATACTCTTGCAACAATTTTTGCCTTTTTTTAATCACCTATACACATAATTTAAATGATTTAAAAATACTGTAATCTATTTACTCTTTCTCCGGAAAAAATATTTAAAAGAGTTTTTTCTCCAAACAATTTTGATTATGTAGGATTTCTTTACTACAATCCAGTTTCCAGTTTGCCACCCACGGACAATACTGGCGATAATCCGAGAATGGCTTATTCAGGGTATCGCGGCCCTAATTGCATACCTCTTGACCAGACGGTTGTGCGTCCCAGCAAAAAAACCAGAAACAAAGAGAAAGGAGCTCATAGCGTTAATTGTTGCTTTATTAGCCACCCTTAGCACTGGCACCAACAGCCAGGAAAACTGTACAGGCTGGTGAAAAAATATTTTCTCCGCCCTAGAGGGCAATTTTCTTGATGTAGTAGGTCTAGGAGAAAGGGACTTGTATTTCTCTTGCAAGTCAAAGCATGGGTGGCCTCATGTTTCTTCACTTCAGACTGCTGTATATTTGTGCATTTCTTTCGGCTGTCAGCTGCTCTCAGAGAGACAAAGAAAAGCCGGCCAATATACGGCAATGTGAAACAAACCCTGCGTCGTTCACAGACCGTATACTGAGTCACCTTGAGCAAGGGTATGGGTTCTATCAAAGGCATTTTAAAGAACTGAATGTAGACGGGATCTTCAACGTGATTTTGACCACAGGTAAGAGAACAGAAGATATGACAGAAACGTAGCTCTAATATGGACACAATTGCTTACAGTATTATTTCTTTACGACATTTCGTGCAATATGTTCGCACAAGCACTTTATATTTTGATTTGACTAAGACGAAGTGCACACTTTTTACTGCTAGACATCCGTCTTAACAGATATCTGCGAGTTGCCATATTTGTAAGATGAAGAGTAGAGGATACATCCCATACTGGCGATTAAAATTAGACCCAAGTGTATCGCATTGCTACCGACAACTGGGTCATGGAAAAGATTATCATCTTGATATGACACTAGCTGGACGAGGTAGTGTTGTATTAGAACATTAAAGTTATTACATTTGATTATCAGTAAATTCTGCCATGAAACACACTTCTCTAATCGTGTTTATCTGGAGTTCATGTCACGCTTTTAGTGTAGTTTACTAATTCATTGTAATTTGCGTGAAATCAACTTACTGAAGTTATTGAAGCTACTGAAGTTAACACAGACGTCAAGTTTAGTATATATCCGTCTTTTTGAAAAATAAACTCTTTCTGCTTACAGAGTCCTGGTTTTCTTGGTTTAGTGTAGAGAGACACCGAGATGGAAGGATGATCTAGCTATGCCAATTACCTGAAATTTTCGTCCTTGTTCATTATGGCGCAAATTTCAAGACGATTTATGTTCATCATACATTTAGCATTACTTTGCATATGCTTTTGGTTGGTATTGCCATAGTCACAACTGTAATCGGGAGACCTTGATTCGAAGCTCATTTGGTCGTCATCGTAGCTTACATTTTGCAATACAATAGT
>JANTCA010019550.1:26352-38362 GCA_024741275.1 Chironex yamaguchii
GGAATGTTAACTTTGCAGATCTTAATAACATGAAATGGTAGTTTTGGAGGCGTTGATTAAATAGACTTCTGCTTTCGGTTTTTCTTAAAAATGTCTTGTTGTGGGGTAAGGACAATCAGACTGTTCCTATGGAGGCGATAAATTATCATTACAGTACTATGCCAAATTACATTAGTCCAGTAACTTTTTACCAATAGTTATTACCAATAACTAGCTTAGGGGTATTCAACTAATACTTACGGCAGAGAGCTGTCCATAATCCAATATGAATGCTACATTATACAAGGAAAAATGCTTACAGTTGTTATGTAGAATCTACTTTAGCATTTCATGACATTTTCAGGGCCCCTAATCAAAAAACCGTCACTAAAAGAAATCCTTTTTGTATAGGTAAAGTACTTTTACTACAGAATGATCTACAGCTACCTTAAACTGATCCTGCAATAGATATGATTTACAGTGGTTGAAAGGCATGGAGTCTTATAAGCCGTCAACATTGAAAAAGTTGGTCTTTTCCCGGAATTGGATCCCTTCCGCTTAGACATAAGGGATAAAATGTGATGAGTAGGATAGGGATTGACGTTTATATTTTTGTCGATTTCTGTACCATTTTATCAACATGATTGTGTTAATTAGTTCGGGAAAAACATGCATTTTACATTGCTTCTAACTCCTCTCCACGAAATATAATCTCAACAAATGCTTAATCCAAAATCGCGTTAGACATCTGAAATACTAAAACTCTAGTCTCATATCTCGTCAATGATCTGGAATGGCTGGATCTTAAAGAAAAAAATTGCGTTATTTTCGGCAAATTTGAATACTTGGATTGCTAATTTCTTGGATCTTTAATTTCCAGGAATAAGGTATGTACAACTTGCCTTTGGGATAACTGATAGATTGTTTTGAGTATGTAAGTGGGAAAGTTTTGCACGGTGGTGTATGTATGGTTGTGTACCATGTAGAATGGCTAGATACGTGGATTGCGTTAAAAGCATAGTAATCCGGTAGTGTTCTGACACCTTGATAGCATAATATGGTTCGTGTAAGATAAATGCTGTCTAGAGAGGAGTACTAAGTATGTGTCTAAAAGTCCTGCTGACTATAATTAACTATAACTATGCAAATGGCTGACTAACAGACGGTCATGTCATGTCATTTCATTCCAATACTCCTGGACCGTTGGGAAACTTTGATGGCTGCAAGATTCTCTACCAATTCTGTCGATCAATAGCTACGCTGACACAAGATACGATAGTCTTTCCAGTCCACTCTGCTCTGTTAGTTAACCAAGATGTCTTTGGTCTGTCTTGAGTACGTTTCCCTTTTACTTTATCATGCATGATTGTATGTCAAAGAGTTCCTGGTTTTATTGTAACACGATGAAACCATTGGATCTTTCTTCGATGTGTAATCTCTATAAGCGGTCCGTATACTCCAATTACATTTCGGATCCGATGTTTAATTTTTTTATTGGTAACGTGATCTTTCCAAGTTATTTCCAGAAGACGTCTAAAACAATGCATCTCAAAAGCAATGATAAGTTTTGCACTTTCATCATTGCGAGTCGATGTTTTACATCCATCCGTGCAATGCAATTGAGAAAGTCAGTGATCTTAACAAGTTGACCTTTGCCTGGAGAGATAACTTTTTGCTCTTCCATATCTAGTTAAGCTTAGCAAACTGCCCAGTTGTCTTAGCTATCCTTCTGCTATTTAATGATAATTCATGTCTGATGTCACGTCTTTATTGACGAGAAAGCCGAGATATTCAATGTAATTCGCCTCATCCAGGTTTTTATCATCAATTTTGACATTTTCTTTTGGTCTGTTGTCGCTCTTTTTAGAAGTGACCATAACTTTAATCTTCGTTGCTGATTTCCATGCGATAGCTTCTGGTATCATTCTCCTTGCAAGTTGTAAGTTCAATGAGCTTCTCTCTGGATCCTGCAATCAAGTTGATGTGATCCGCAAATCGCAATTTAGTTACCTTTTGACGATTTACATCAACAGAACAATTGGGGTCCTGGAGGGTCTTCATCATTATTTGTTGGAGAAAGATGTTACAAAAGCGTTGAGACAGAAAAAACCCTTGTCGTAAACCAATTGCTTTTTTGAAACAGTAAAAAGTGTTACTTTAATCAAAACTGCATATCTGCTCTTTTCTTACCGTGCTTCAATCACGTTTAAAAGTTTATGGCCAAAGTTGTGATTCTTCAGTACTTTCCATAATGCTTTCGACCGCACTTGATCAAAACCCTTTTTGAAACGAACGAAGTTGTTCGTAAACCAGCTTGTTACTCACCAGGAAAGATTTGAGCTTTAATTAAAGGTTATCTACTGCGTGTGCCAATCGATGATAAATGGATACCTTGTAGGCACAAAACACATGCAGCTTGTAAAGCGCATACACCAACAGACGGAAATTTAATAGCAGGGGTGGAAGATGGAGGTTAAATGGTTAGTAGCATGTTGACCATTGAGCTGTCTACCACAGAAGAAAACGCGTCAAATTTCCTGTCGCAAATCAGGGTTTGTCCATTGGTGATAACCATATCTTCAGTTCTGATTGGTATACAGACTGTTCCACCGACCAATCCATCAGTCGTGGTTAATATTAAAGTAAACGATTCACAAAATTATAATGGCGTGGGGATAGTATATAACTGCACAGGAATAAATCTGTAACCAAAATTCAAGTCATTTGTTATTTCGAAAACGAGGCAAATGAACTATGGCAACGCTGCTGTAGGTTAACAGTAGCTCATGCTCCGAATCTCTGATTATTGACAAAATCAAGAGGCAAAGTTTAGTTATTTTCCAGTTATTTTTTATCTCTTTTTCATCTTCATTCCGTGAAAACAGCGACTCGCCTTTGTAATCATGGCGTCAGAAGAGGAGAGCGAAGTGAAGAAACGCAGAATTCCTAAAGTAGCCAAGGTAAGATTGAAGTCCTGTGGTCGATCGTTTACATTCCAGCGTGGACATTTATAGGCATATTGATTATTTGCGTCAACTGGGAGTTAATTGCAGAATTTATGGAACACGTAATACATAGTAACAATTAAAGAACATGCCTAGAGTTGTAAAATCTACTATAACCCTACAATATCTACCAGAGACTATGGCTAAACTAGTCCTATTCAATGCAACGTGAACTTCATGCATATTTTTTTTTACTAAATCAAGTCTCACAAAAAAGTAAAAATGACTGATTTGTATCTTTGGAGGGCGCAGCAAGGGCCTCGTGGCCGATGTCTGAAATGTGAAGTTCTTTACATTATATAAATTTTGTAATGCGAATACAAAGTTAGATATGATACTGCACGGCAAAACTGCAGAAGAAAAGTGAATGTGAAATTACTCAAAAGGATAACAAAGTGCGAATAATAAGATCAGGGTTGAGTATGTTGATATTGAATATCCCAAGAATACTAGATGCCAAGTTGCAAACTTGCATTCAGTCGCAGCTACACATTTAATTAAGAAGCAGACTCCCAGTAAAAGGTAACGTCAATCATACAACCGAAAAGATTGGCCCAGGGCCAGGCGAAGATATTTCGCTCGCGGCTCACATCTTAATTTTGATCAACTTGCAGCTCGCACCTCATCAAATCACATCACTCGCAAGTACGCGTACGTGAAATCAGACATGTTTTCCAAACTGGACCAGATGCGTTTGATCGTTAATTCCCCGTGACTGTGAGACTGTGCAAAAGGTAATCAAGTATATTGTCATTAGCCAGGCATTTTCGTGTAGAAATTGTCACTAGGGTGGTAAATCGCCCACGTTGATAAGCTTAGGAGGGCAATCGCCCCTCAAAGAATTTTTTTCGCAGACAGCCTCCAAGGTCTCCATACGATATTACTGTATTGGCCTGACCACACTTCCTTAATATTTGGTTCCAGGACGGTTAAATTTGATTCTTGAAACAAACAATGATACAGACTTGATCGTAGACCAAGCGATTAATGAACTCTGCAATGATACTGACTAAACTATCGATGAACTGCCCACTTTGGCAAAAAGGGTGTCAGGAAAGTTTGGCAGAAACCTTTTTTGTTGAGAGGCTGTTATCTTTATCGCTTCTGTCGTTGTCTAAAATGGATGTCTATAAATCAGATAGTTTAGAAGCTAAAGAAACAAAATGGGGGTGAAACACATTTTCGCTAGAGTGGTCAGGATCCTTCGCAAACCATTTGGTGAGGGCAATGGCGAGGGTGATCCCCCACATCAAATGAAAAGGCCTGTCATTAGCTAAAACAACTGCTTCACGTGTCACAGAAGAACGAAACCCAATTTAGCATACTATTGTAACTAGAGTATGGAAAAGTCTCAATATTGCTGTGTTTAAATGCTGCTAATTAGATTTTGATAAGTGTAATGTGAAAGGTGATTTCGGGAGAGCTAGAAGGGAGCCACAACTAGAGAGGGTTAAAGCATATATAGATGACAACAAAAAGCAACTGTCAACCTTGTGCATATATTACCTAAATAGTAATCATACTTGTCCTTATTTACAAAGTAAGCACAACAGTTTAGGACAATAAAATATCTTAATATCCCCCTAAGTAACATAAGCCATGTTTGTAACAGATAATGTTTTTAAACTAAATTATTCTTATAGTTATCAGGGGATGAGCTGCTTAAGCCAGTAGATAATGTTCACTTCTTAATTTTTAATTAGATGTTCTAGATTAATAGAAATTGATGTCCGCTTGACCATTTACTTTAAATTTGATACTTACACTAGTTTTTCTCTCCTACTCACACCTCCAGCTTAAAATAGCTGTATATAAAACTGTCTTATTGTCAGACTTGAAATTCTTTATTCTAGTAAGGTCATTTTTCTTTGTTTAAGGATTGATATACAGGAGCGGATCCAGCGCAAAATCTGACTTTCGCAAAATTCAAATATTCTGGCCATGCCCACAGTGTCACGCCCACAGTGCCACATGCATTATGCTATGCCTATGCCTCACAATAGTATGTGGTGTATACTTGAGAGATGGGTACGGTTAACCTGACTAAGATAGAACTTCCATAAACTTTGTGTCGATGTGAGAGATAGTATTGTTACAAACAAAGAGGAATAATTTAATTCACATTTGCAAGGCACAAAAGGATTTGATAACAGCTATATGTACTCTTACATTTCAAAAATTTCGTTTGTTAAGATTACATATAGCTGTATACCGGCTGAATATCAGCATTCAAGATGTCCTATAGAAAATTTTTGAAAGGTCCATCTTTCACTTCTGTAACACTGCAAGTAGAGTGATCCTTTGATCTATAGTGTTGCAATCTGTCAGTTTGTCATAGTAAAGTCACCCCCATAGTAGAGTAGTCCCCATCTCACCGAGTCATCTGACATTCCAATTTGATGAGGAGGACAGCCCACATTCGCCACATTTGCAAAATCATTTTTTCTGTCATTTTGACTGTGCTTTTACAGCCAATGGAAATCCCCATTTTGGCTGATATTCGCACAAAATATTCGAGGTACAATTTTACTGTTAACTCCTAGGCGTGCCTAGGCCTAATTTACAATAAATTTATTCGACATGCGCACAAAATCTTATTGGTTCTGTAAGCGGTTCGGTGACAAGGGGATATCCACCATGAATTTTGGTGATACCTCGAAGGTAAACAACATTAAAAACGTGACCTTTTGTCTGGGTGCAGTTAAGCATGCTATAAATGAGACAAAAAGTAAATTTAGAAAGTAAAGGTTTTCGCGATTTCGGGAAATTTGGCTCTTCTGCAAACCTAAAAATTGACCTTTGCCAATGCGAATGTGGTGAAGGTCTAGATCTGCCCCTGATATGATTTATCTGTAAAATATTTATGGTCATAATTTTTGTATAGGTATAATTTTTATAAACTAATTCACTTTTATAAAATTCTTGTTTTCAGTGGAAGGGTTTAATGTGCTAGATTTCCTATTAGAAATCACATGCTCACATTTTTGCAGATCAGTTATTTGACCACAATGATAACTGAATAGGCTTTAAGCAACAGTATGGTTGATCAGTTGCATTATAATTTAACTTTTCAGCTTCAGGTTTTATTGGCATAGACATAATAACAGTTGAGTTGAAGCTTTTTTGTAAAAAAGAAAAACTGGCCCAGCTATAGTATAACATTGCTTGCAATGATTTCATCATTCTCTTTGGCAACCCCTTGTGTGATATCTGAAAAAGTGAACAAGCCGAACAAGCTTCTCATGTCCTTCGTGAACAATTTGTTGAACAAAGTGATATCTAACATCTATGTGTTTAGATCTTTAATGATAAACAGCATTTTTGGCTAATGCAATAGCACCTTGATTGTCTACATGCAAAATTACACAATCAGCATCTTTACCAAACATGTCTATTATCAACTGTTTTAAAAATAGATCTTATGTTGCAGCAGATAATGCCATATACTCTGCCTTACAGGATGACAGAGCAACTGTTCTCTGTTTCCAGGAAATCAATGGACCCTTGTTACATAATTTGAAACAATAACCAGGAATACTTTGTCTATCAGAACATCCTGCTCAATCAGAATAACAAAACCCATCCACTACAAACTTTAAATCGACATTTTCAGTTCCTTTAAGATAGCCCAGTACATGTTTTGCAATCCATAAATGAGCCTCTGTGGGCTTTGCTAAATGTTGTTATAACAGAGTAACAACATAACACAAATCAGGTCTAATACACTCCACTATGTAGATCAGACTACCGACAATTTCACAATATAATTTAGGATCATCTAAGGAACTAGAATCATCAATTTCCAGTTTGATTGCACTTGCATTATAAGGAATCATTTTGATTTTACAATCCTTCATGTCAAATCTTTGTAAAATTTTCTGTACCTAGGTTCTCTGGTTTACATTTATACAGTTATCATCATAATCAAAATCAAATTCTATACCAAGAAACCATGACAAAACTCCTGAATCTTTCATGTCAAACTTTTCACTAAGCTTTCTCTTTACTTCACATAGAAGTGTACTACTGGCAGATGCAATCATAAGGTCATCTACCCAGATAATAACAAACACTCTAGAATTGCCAGTACCTTTAGTGTACATGCATGTATCAACAAATGAATTTACAAAACCTTCTTCAATCAAAGTATTGTGTAGCAAACTGTTCCAATTTCTACTGCTTTGTTTTAATCCATAGAAAGACTTGTTCAGTTTACACGCTAATTCTTCACCATCATTACCCAACTGTTCAAAACCTGGTGGTCGCTGTACATAAACATCACAGTCAATGGGGGTATTTAAAAATGCCGTTTTAACATCTATCTTGTGTATCACATACCCTTCATTTACACATGATTGCATAAGTGCTCTGACTGTGGTCATTTGTAAGTGTTGGTGAGAAAGTTTCCTAAAAATCTATACCTGGTACTTGGGAATATCCTTTAGCCACATACCTTGCTTTGAATTTTTTGTTACCAAAGTGATCTTGCTTTAAAGCATAAGCCCACTTAACTCCAACTGCATTCTTGTCTGTTGGCTTGGTGACTAAATCATATGTTTTATTTGTGCCCAGAGCTTGCAGTTCGTCTTTCATTGCTCTCTTCCACTTACCTACCTCTTCTGAGTGAATTGTCTCTTCATAACAGGATGGAACATTGCAAATTCTATAGCAGTAGTTAATGCTAATTCTTTCATTTTCTACTACACTGGTAACCAGGGGCAACTGGGACCAAAAATATATAGGCATTCAAATTTTAGGAAAAGAATTACTTTCTCAAGGGGAGTGCAAGGAACGTTCAGCCTATAAAATTTGGGTAATGAAACACTGTAGAACATTACAGACAGCTCTTTGATCACAAGGAAGATATTTCTTTTCTGCAGTCATTACATAACAGAGGTTATTTGCATGTGATCTATTAAAAAAAAGTAAAACGTCTAAGATTAAATCTTTACAAATTATACTTATTCCAAGGAATGAAATATGCATGGTTTCTGCATACTTAAAACATTCGTAGAGAAATCTTATTTATCCCTCAATTTGGTACCTTTGGTTTGCTGCTACTTTTTCGAGAATCTCTCAAACCGCTGGACGTTGTATTCCTTAAACCAACTTACAACATTGTTCTTAAAGTCGGGTTACCTAACAAGCCCCCGCAATAAATGATGGCTTGCAGTAAAACGAGATCCTCTTTCCGCATCTGCAACATTCCAGATCTGGAAGATGACACCACACGTTTCATCCTACTGAACACACGTTCACAATGAACACTTGTGAGTGGTGTTGTGACTGAGAGTTCTAGCACAGTCATTGCTTGTGGAAGAGCCTCTGCCAGATCGTCATTCTGAATCACTGACAAAAGATCTTGTGCAGTTGCTGTTCCTTCCCTTACTGCATGGAGTTCCGCATCAGCTTCATCTCTGACTTCAAATCCATCATGATCTTACAAACTTGTTCATGCATCAGTTTCACCTTCACCTTCTGTATCTGCTTTGACCTCGACCATACTTGCATGTACGTTTCTACGTTTCTTTTTTTTCTGCTAACAAAAGCATCCCGATCACGAACAATGTTTTGCAGAGGAAGGGAAGTCTCATTGCTGAATCTCGTTGAGCCTGAAATGATGCAAAATGGCAAGGCTATAGTAAGGCTTTTTCACCAAAAATTGGCAAAATTTGAGAGACAGAAATAATACATCAAAATTACTCTTGTATGCGTTGCAAGCATGTATAAGTATGTTTTGCAGCAAAAAATGGTGATTTAGCCCATGAAAGTACAAGAAATTGAGTGTCAGTCGTTGAGCCTGAAATGACGCAAAATGACAAGACCATAATAAGCCTTTTTTACCTAAAATAGTAAGGCTTGTCACCAAAAATTGGCAAAATTTGACAGAAATAATACATCAAAATTACTCTTGTATGCGTTGCAAGGATGCATAAGTATGTTTCGCAGCAAAAAATGTTGATTTAGGCGGTGAAAGTACAAAAAATTACTGTTAAAAATTACGACGTTCAAATTGTACTCTGTGGCTGTTATATCTGATACTGCAAAGGGATAAAGCCTGTGTACTGCTTTGATCAGAGTACGTTGTTCTCTGCTGGTGGCTCTCCTTCGTTCTGCAAATTTTGTTGGGTTGATTCATCCATTTAAATTGCAAAAGAGCTGCTCTGAAAAATTGGCAGTAATATCTCTGCCAACATTTGTCAGTGATTCTCTCCAACTATCATGAGATCCATCTTTCTCCAGCTCCATGCCCCTCCATCCTCCTCTTGCGCATGTGACTGGAAAAGCTGGATCTGCTTGTGCCATGTCCTTCCAGACTTGTGCAAAATCCAAGCTCTCAAAAACTCTTGATGACAATTAGTTTTCATCCTGACCACAAAAAGCAAGTCCTTTGGCTGATAAAAAACAACAGCATCAATGTGATGGTGAAGCATCTTGCTATAATGAGATGCATTAAGGTTATGCCTTGTGACTTCTCTTTGCTTTGCCTCATCAAGTGCACATGCAACATCGGTATTCCCTAGTAGTTTGTAGGCAGCATGATACATGATATGCTTCTTTTATGCTTGATGGCTCCCTGCAAGGTTTGAAAGATTTGAACCTGCAGAAATTTAACCAGTCCTTTGCACAAATGAAGTCTTCATCTAAAAATATGATGAAAAGCACACAAGAGCATACAACTTTGTTAGGGAATAATTGGTTTCTTTAATGTAAGAATTTTTTCTTTGTGTTGGAAAAATATTAGGCAACTAGTGAAGTGTTTATTCATGCTAAAACAATGAAATTTTATTTACTGGACTCAGGGTCATGGGAAGCAGCTGCTGATTGGCGGGCAATTTTTCATAAAACAGTAGTGAACAATACATGAAATTAATTTTTATGACAGCACAATTGTCTCCAAAATCATCAGAGAGGGGCTTGAGCCTTACCTGGCCCTGCTTCCTACTTGCCTGCTGAATGTGTTTTCTAACTCATCATTAACTCGCATTGATTTTATGTAAGAAAATAAAAGTTGGAGCTGGTAGATACTTACTAGGTACCTTTTCAAATAAGACACATATTTGGACACATATTACTTCATATTTTTCAAGTGAAGACAAAAATTGGCCAATAAATCGAGAAAAAGCTTCTGTGATACCTTCACTGGAATGCAGGACTTCCCCTTCTGCCCCTCCTTTTTAGAAAGCCCCATATTCTAGGGCAGGTATCACATCAGTTTTTTCGTCCTTCGCAGTGACTTGTGACTTCACCTTCCCTTGATTTTTTGTGAGACTTTTCTCATACCCCCCAAAATGGAATCTTGGACTTAAGAAGGGAGAAAGTTTCTTGTTTTTCCAAGATTAATTTGTGACTGTATTGAGTTTTTATGCCCGAATTTAGTGATCTTCACTTTAGACATTGTTCTCACTATTTCATTTGAAAAGAATGCTTCATTTAAACTTACAGGAAATGTTTTATATACCTTACACATGCTAGAAAACTTACGGTACTTTTGTCAAACACATGCGTAAAAATTATGTTGCAATTGGTAAAAGTTACAGACAATAGTGCTCTTATTAATCTTAATTGTAAATGTGCAAAATTACTTTAACTGTCTTACTTGTGAACTTAACAATAATTAATCACATTGTTAATATTGTATGCATTTAGGGTATGTGTTAAAACTAAAGACCAGGAAAAACAGGGTTTAGGAAAGTTTTCAAGTTTCAAGTTCCAAAGTTTTCCAGAAATGTGCAAAAATTTCCGGACTTATAATTGAAATTCCATGCTGTTCTTAAAGTGTGGAAAGATCTGTAACATCCTTGTGCTTCAAGGTTGAGATTGCATGAGGACTGGTAAAAGGGAAAGGGCCTTAGGTTGCTATTGTTATCAAAGATTACATTGCAATTAAACTCGGGGAGACTTGCGGCCTCCTGAAAGCCACAGATAGGGCAAGGTATTCAGGATTTGGACTTATTATGTCGGCTTCTAAGAGGGACCTTATCTTCTCAAAAAACCCATTCCTATCTTGATTTTGAAGGTCGTACCGTTGATAGATCTCCCATAACTAAACAAGGCCAGCAAAAGAATGTCTGCTTTCCTTCTTCAGTTTCTCCTCCACGTATCCATGGAATACTCTTATATGTGGATTTGCTCGTTCTTCCCTTGTACTTTATTTTTGGGCCAGGCCTTCCATATTTTTTGAAACATAGACGCTGTTCATGAGTGAGTTGATTTCTTTGTTGAGATCGCAAGGAAAAAATTCTTGAAACACCCCAAGGACACTCGTTTCCCAAAACCCGATCCATCATACAAAATATTAGTTGACAACAAAAACATAAGGAGACTCGCCGTAGTACTGAGAATGATAACTGAATATGTTCCGTTCAGATTTCTCATTGTCATGAGGCCAAATGGTCAATGGTAGCCAACCTCACAAAGTGCTCTGGAAACAAAGAGATAATATTCAGCATAGACTCTCAATACCTCACATGCTACACAACCGTCATAATCTTTAAATTTCGACAGCTATTCTTCACTTGAATGAAAAAATTCCTGAACGGATTATCATCAACAGGAAAGGAAGTACCATAGGCATGTCATTTCTGACATCATAAAAGGGTACTTTAACAAAGATTCTGCCAATTTGCATTCTGCCAAGATTTGGCTTCAGTCCAGTCAGGCCTTCATAAGGCGTTTTGTTTGTATTTGAGTCGAAACATCTGTTTCTGATGTATGCTGCTGTTGCAAGAGCATATGTCCACAAGATTTTTAGTAAATTTGAGTCAAGTAATAAACATCTGGCCATCTCAAATATCGATCTCTATTATCTCTCGGCTGTTCCGTTTTGATGTGGTGAATATGGCACAGACAGTACATGCTTTATCTGGTTTTTGACAAGAAATGGTCAAGTCCTTGCCTGTGAACTCTGTGCCATTGTCTGTCCGCAACTTTAATGCCGTACCATATGAGGCATTGTCTGCTAGGTATTTTTCTGCTGCTCGCATAGCATCATTTTTGTTCTTCAAGGCGTACACTGTAATTGC